>ML785419.1:787507-806484 GCA_009831015.1 Picea engelmannii
CAAAAATCCAATTTTATAATAAAATGGTTATCTTTAATTTGATTTGTAAGTTCAAGTAAGTGGAGGTCTATCAATGAAGCCTTGTTTACTTTGTGGCTGGGCCTCTCACTGACCCAAGCCTACAATTAAATGTATGGCCATGACTAGCCCCTCCTACAATATCTGCTTAAAAAAGACAAAATTACATCTATTACAACCTTCTTCTCATTCATATGGTATATATGAATTGATTCTGAGATTGAAATTCCTTTGGGAATGGTCTTTGCATCACATGGTGTGGATTTCAACATCTAGGAGGACTAAAATTCTTCTAGGATGTAGGTCTGAATTAGAAGAACGATTTGCGTATCCCATTGTAGGGATTTCAGTATCTGATGGGACAACTATTCTTCTAGGACGCATGTCTGGATTAGAAGAATGGTCCCTATATCACTCTGTTGAGTGGGTGACTCATGCAAGACACTACAATGAGTGCACTGAGTTCAACACATGACTTATTCAGCATCATGCCCCATTACTCAGATGGAGTATGGACTCAAGAGATGATGGAAACGATGATGTATGTTGATGCCAAGATGCTATGAGGTGAAATTGATAGTGATGATGATACTTGTGATTTTATCTGCATGATCATGAGATAGCATGTGTGGCTGTGATGATGCTACCAATAGAATGGTTTGTGTGTGCTCAAGACCATTACCATTAATACCTCCCTAGCTAGGAGGGAGCGTTGATATTACGGTAGTTGTGGGAGGTATTAACCTCCACATGTAACCTTTGACTAGAATGGAATATTATGGAAGCAATGGAAACTCTAAAAAAATGTGTGAAAACCCTTGAAGACAAGTCAGCCTAGATGAATAAATAATATTAGAATATTATCTTCCAAAAAGACAAGCCGACTGGTGCAATAGAGAACAATAGATAATTGCGAGCGAATTCTTTTCGTTATGGCTTGGGAGAAGGTGTGTTTACACAGAATATAGAAACTGAGGACCATGCCTTAGCCACGGGGAGCTGGGGTGATGTCGGACATCGCCAACCTCCACGGCCAAGCCCCGAGCGCATCAAAGAACAGGAGATAACACAATTTCATGGAAATACTGTGAGAAAAGAGAGCCATGGGGTTATACATATGGTCCACTTGAAGATGGAATGGTATCTTCCTGAATGTGAACTTCCTATCAATGTTTTTTTTCTAATTGCATAACCAACTTACTCTCGAGCTTGTTTGCCACTTCTCTCTAGCCTGTTTTCCACTTCTTCAATCAGGTCACGTTTGTCTCGGATGCCCTTGTGTCAGTCTAAAACTGCCAAGTCCAACGCCATCAACTTTATCCCTATGACCTCCATTTCTTTGGCCAGTTCTTGTTATTGTGATTGGTGTTTGCTATCAATTTATCAAGCCATTGAAAATCTAAAATAACATTCACCATTATGAACAGTCAAGTAAATTGTCAAGAAATAACTAAGAAATACTTATGGGGAATGACTCGAAATGTATTTGGATACATTTTCAATGAAACATAATTGTATTGTATATAGACTGTTAGAATAAAACAAAAAGACAATATCAATGCCCACATATAACAAAAGGTGTTCAATAGGCCTAGCCGCCTAACAGCCAACATAACTAGTAAACAAAATTAATGTGTGGATTGCAGCGTGGTATGTGTAGGTCGATAACAGAGATATGAAAGAAATAAAATATGCCCAAAAACTTGTACTTCTAGAGAAATCAACAGAATTTATACCAAGTTGAGAGAGGCTTGAATTTTTTTACCATCTAATTTATGAAATCCTTCATTTTAGTAGATCTTTCACACTTGACTGGAGATGGCTGGCCTTGTTAGTGTTGAACTATCTTTATATCAGAACACAATGTATTGATTTTACAATATTATGGATTCTTAGGATTTTATATTTCTGATTGGAATTTTGTTTCTCGTGAAACAATTAATGATGTTTAACCATGCAATATTTCAATTAATAAGAAACATATTGTATTTCTTTAATATGGGATCTTTGCAACTATTTAACTCTCTAATTCATGATTTACTTGCAAAAGGCTTTGTAATCATTTGATCTGCTTCAAAAAGACAATGGTTGACTCTTTGGACATATTTGTGAAGCCTTACACACTAGTTTGTTGTATTTCCTTCTCTTGTTATAGAAGCCCATGTGTTTGATACTTGATAATTTTGAAAAGTCAAGGTTTTCTTTAAAATGTATAGCAACCTTTCTGTCCTTGAAGGTTTTCTATTTTATTCATATGTAGAAATATTGTATTACTTGAATTTGAAACTCATTTCTTATTCCTTAAAAATTTTGTTCATTATTAATGCACTCTTTACTAGCTATTTTCCCATTCATAGTCCCTTTATTGCTTTTTGTAGTTACAAAACACCAAGTTAATTTCTCACTTTTTGTTTTTTTGAAAAAAACATCATATATTTAGAGATTAGCTACCCTTCCTTAAAATTCTACATATAACATTAAGTTTTAATTATTAATATTTTATTTATGTTCTTTAAATTTGACCATAAATCTATATCATGTTCCAAAAATATTTCTTCTTAGATCTTTTATAACTATAGTTGAAATAGATAATTGTCATAAAGTTCAACACTAAAATTAGTATTATTTTTTGAAAATTCATAAAATATTTAAAATTTAAAATTTTAATTATGTTCTCTAAATTAATATTAGCATGTTGCCTACAGAAAGGAAGGAATTGCATAGCCATTGAAAGTGACTCAATCCAGTGCAGTTTTATCCAACAAAGAATTAATGCTATTCCATCTCTTCCAGATGAAATGCAAGAAGTTGGCTTGAGGAAAGGAGATTTTACCGAATCAAAGGTGGCAAAATTGTCAAAGGAACCTCAAGTACCATTAGGAGGAATGATTGGAAAGGATCACTTTGGAGAACTTGCAGATATCAAAGAACCAATGGAAGAACAAAATGACACAATGGAAGCACAAAATGATGTCGAAGAAGAAGATGATGTGTCTGTTGAGCATGATGAATTTGGGATATATGATATTGTTGATTAGTTTAAATATGGCTTTGAAGACGATGCTCAATTTTGCAATTTTTTTATGAGTTATAACTGTAATGATTTGACTTTCATATTTGAAAATAAGAATAAAGACGTATCTCTTTTTGTTTTCTGATGAATCTTTTTTATTGTTTCTTTTTTCGTTTTGTTTGTATGTGAATCACTATACATTGGAAAATTTTATTAAATGTTGTCATTTTTTACTTCAAATGTATGAAAATATGAAAGAAAATGAATTTTTTTTATAAAATTTAGACATTTTTTGTTCAATTATGTCCATAAAAATGCTTTATTTGACATGTTATTTTAAGGAATATGTACCAAAATGTATATTTTTTTTATGATATATGGCTATAAAATGTGTATTTTTTTGATAAGTATTTAAAATTAGTGTTATTTAAATACAATGTTTTTTTATTTATTGAAGTAAAGTTAAACAATGTGTTAAAAATTATGTTTTTCACTATATTTAAAAACTATGGAACAATAAATTAATTAACGAGACAAAATTCTATGAAAAATCATAACTTCGAAAAAGTAAATGGTAAAAAAAAATTTTAAGATTGAAAGAAGCATGAAAAAAAGACTAAAAACAGAGTTGAATAAAAACAATATATATAGAGAGAGAAAAAATTGAAAATAGATGAAAAATGAGCATTTAAAAAAATAATGTGGAAACATTGGGGATCGAAAAATTGAAAATATCAAAAATCATCTAAAACATAGAGGGGGTGCTACCAGTAGCACCATTTTTAAAAACGAGGCAAAAAATTGGACCCCCCAAAAAATGAGAACTCTGGAGAGTTCTCATTAAGTTGGTAACTATGTTATAAACAATCAACCCAATAAGGAGAGGTTGAAGAAAAATAACAACTTGAGATATATGATTAAAGAGCTAGAACAAAAACTAACCAACAATTTGACCCTGAGCAATCTGGAAAACAAATTGGATATCAAACCCATCGAAGCGAAAATGAACAAGCTAATTGAAATGGCTAATCGAACTCAACCATGAGTGTAACAAAATATCCTTGAACCTCATATTTTTGGTATAAAAGAACAACAAGAGGAGGATACACTAGCAATGGTAAAAGAATAATTAAATAATAAATCACAAATTGATACAACTTACCTCATAGAAGCAAAGAGGCTAGGAAAAATAATTGATCACAAAGATAGGTTGATACATGTCAAAGTAAGTTGTGATTACCATAAATATAGCATACTCATTAAATATCCGAGATTAAAAGGGTGAGGAATATTTATAAATGAAGACCTCATTCCCGAAGACCAAGTTGAATTAAGGAAGGAAGTTCAAAAGGTAAAACAATCGAGGAAAAAAGTAAAATGGACAATAATTAGAAATCGAAATGCTATTGTTATGGATAGAAACCAAGAGGATAATAACAAATAGGAATTTGGGACACTCGAGATCCTTTTTTGGAAATGTAGTGGCTTTCCATGGTGAAAAATTCATATGATATGTTGGATCTCGAGTGATATTGATATTATTTTTTTAGTTGAAACTTGGGAGCATGAGGAGTCTAAGGTCCCTAACATAGAAGGATTTTTCTTGTGGTCTGCATGGAACAAAAAATCCCACCATAGATGGATAGGAAGCATAGATTGTTATATTAGAAAGAGCATTTATCCTCACATTCAACTTCATAAGATCAACCCTCTCAATCAGTACATTTGGATATAAATTTCAGACACCAATGCTAAGAATATGTATATAGAAATTTGTTATTTTGCACCTATTAATTCTACTTTTTATAAGAAAAACAATCTAGATAATAATTTTCCTTATAATAATTTAGAACAATATATTTATAGTTTGAAAAATGAAGGTAATATTTTCCTGTTAGGAGACTTTAATGCTAGGAATGCAACTAAAATAGATACTCTTTTAAGTATTGATTCCGACCATAATTCTTTATGGCTAGATGAAGACCTTGTTTTATCTAATATCTACAAAAGAAGCTTCGAAGACTTAATTGAGAATTTGTTTGGTACTGAGTTGGTCAAGCTCTGCAGGTGTCAAGACCTAATAATTTGTAATGGAGTAATGAAATGGCCAAACTCCAACCAAATGAATTGTATTTGAGGGATATGTAGTAGTGTCGTAGATTATGTGATATATGATATCCCTATTTCCAACCAAATAGAAATGTTTGACCTTTTAAATGATCATGAGCCCAGTATTGATCATAAACCTTTAACCGTAACTCAAACTTTTCCATGCACAGGAGTGCCATTGAAGAGAATTATGGTAATCAAAGGAATTTGCACTTTGACAAAAGTAAAGTTGACATTTTCTTAAATGATTTAAATATAAATTAAATATCGTAACTTATAAGGACAAAATTAAAGAACTCTATCGTAATTTTACAACTACCCTTTCCACTTCTATTAACAAGTTCTCTTTCAAGGTGTCCTATAAAAATAATAATACAACGACAAACCCTTGGTATGATAAAGAATGTAAAATTGCTAGGAAATCCATTAGGGATGCTTCTAATGAGTCCTTAAAACTCGATAAGATCAATATGTATAAATCTTAATTAAAAGGAAAAAAAAGGCACTATATCAATATAAGGAAAGAGAAACTTTCATAACTATAGAAGATGGATCCTAAGAAGTTATCGAGCCAAATTTTAAACCTTAATTATAAAGAAAATAATAGGATTCTCTTAAGGGACTGGAATTCCTACATTAAAAGTCTTTACAAGTTCCGTAATTCAATGGACATCATTCCTATTGTCCCTACAAAAGAAGATTTTTTTTCTTTAGATGACATAGAGTTCAATGTTAAGCGACTTACAAATGGGAAAGCTAAGCACATTGAAGGCTACCAAACTGATTTTTTTTAAATCGGAGGGCCTATCCTTCTCCCTCACATACACAAGCTCTTTAATTTAGCAGTCAAGCAGGGCTTCCCTAAACCTTGGATGCAAATGCTCATTGTTCCTATTTTTTTAAATGGGGATAAAAACATTCCCTCTAATTATAGGACCATTATGATTAGTCCGATTTTAGCCAAGCTTTATGGAATTATTTTGGAAAAGAAGATTATCCTTTGGCTAGAAATTCACGTTAAAAGAGATAAAGGCCAGGTCAGGTTTAAGAGATATCATTCAACTACGGACCATGTTTTTACCTTTACGATCATTGGAGAGGAGTTCCACAATACTAAAACCAAACGTTTTTGTTGTTTTGTTGACTTTAGAAAATCTTTTGACATGGTTCAAAGGAAAAACCTTTGCAATAGGTTGGAAGAGATAAAAGTGTCTCTCGAGTTGATAATTTTAAAAACATGAGAACGTTATTGATAATTTAAAAAAAGGATGTATGAGACCGTTATTGATAATTTTAAAAACATCGAGGGCTGGTCAAAAGAGATTAACTGCAATATTGGAGTCAAACAAGGTTGTCCCTTGTCCCCTACCCTTTTTGACATATACATTGACAAGTTAGAAGATTGCTTGGAAAAAGAAGGTTTTGTCGACCCTACTCTTACTGGTATAGTCATCAATATTCTTCTTTATGATGATGATATCATTCTTATGGAAAGGAGTCCCTGTGATCTTGAAAACCAACTAAGAATCCTCAAGGATTTTTGCTCCAATATGGTTATGGCTGTTAATATTGATAAGACTAAGGTCATGATTATTAAATCCAATAAGATCACTTATGGTACATTCGTATATGAAAACAACAACTTGGAGGAAATGAATTCATACAAATATCTTGGAATTGATATTCACCACAAGCTCAATTGGAATTATAGCATTGAGAAAAAGATTATCGGGGGATGGAAAGATTATTATGGGCTTGAAACAAATGTAAATCAGCTGATCTTTGGAATTGGGATAAGAATAAGATCCTCTTTGAGACTCTTGTTACACCTGTTATTCTTTATGGATGTGAAGTTTGGGGCTGTAGTATCTCTTGTGAATCTTGTAGAAAGATAGATAAAATACAAAAGAATTGTATAACCTATAATCTCAAAATTAAAGGAAATATGCCATATCCCATCCTCCTCTTAAAAATAAGCCTCTCCCCCCTTGAGGGCACGACTATGACTAGATACCTAATGTATAAGAACAAGTTAAACAACATGGAAGACAAAAGGATTCCTAAAATTGATTCAAAATCGAGTTGTAGCCACCATTGACTCAAGCGAGGATGGAATAAAGATGTCAGGTTTTGGCTAAACTATTGGGGAATCATGGAAGACACCATTTTGCAGAATAAAGATATTATTAAAAAAATCTTCAAATCAAAATTTGAGGAGAAAATGTGGTGTGGTAAAGAGTTGGATGAAAAAATAAATCAAGGTATTATAAGGATGTAATCAACCCTAGTCTATAAGATAAAAATTGTCTCTCTTTTTTTCCAAGTGTAAA
The DNA here is from genome assembly GCA_009831015.1 of Picea engelmannii. NCBI lineage: Eukaryota > Viridiplantae > Streptophyta > Pinopsida > Pinales > Pinaceae > Picea > Picea engelmannii. The sequence continues at coordinate 794,978 of ML785419.1, forward strand.
GAAAAAAATAAGCATTGCTAAGATAAGAAAAAATTCTCATGAGCTCCATAGTGAAATTGGGCATTGGTCAATTCCTAAAACACCATGGGATGAAAGAGAGTGTCACCTTTGTGACACTAAGAAGGTTGAAGATGAAAAAAACTTTATCTTAGATTCTCTAGCCTATACCCAGATTAGATCTCATTTTCAAAATATTTGTCACACTACCAACCTTCCTAACCTTTTAACTCAACAAAACTATGGTGATCTTGGAAAGGTTCTCTTAATGTTTTTCGAGCACAGTAACAAAATTCTAAAGAATTGCAGGTAATCCCTTACCCTCTTAAGGTTTGATAGACCGATTTAGTATTAGTGGACGTTAATCATCATCATTAATATAATAATAAAAAATAAATAAATTATATATATATTATTTATAATAATAATAAATTATTAAATATAAAAATAATATAAATAAATGATAAATAATATAAATAAAAAATAATGTTAATAAATAATAATAATAATGATAATAATAATAACCATCATCCTACCTCAATCTTAACTTGAGATTTATCAAGCCTCAAGAGGGACCAAATCTCTCAAGGTGTAGCCTCAGATGGGGTGTCATGTAGCCCAAGGGAGACCATGCCACCATCCCACACCCCATTCTTGGATGGCGGGCGACCATAAAAGCTTATAGATGAAGGTAGGACAACTCCCCCGTGCCAGAATAATGGAGTCCTTGATTAGTTGTGACAAGAGGGTGATGCTGAGTACGAGTGCTAGCATAGAGATCATGTCCGCCCCTCGGTTAACTATATAGGTTGGCCATGGCTTTGAACACTTCGCCTCAATGCTCTGTCACCTTGCTCAACCCAAGAATTTGGTTTTGGAATAGTCGGTTCTCTTGGTTTTGGTTGAGTTGGTTCTTCGCCCCCTAGGCTCCACAATGCCGAAAGAGAGAGGAAATCTCAGGTGAGATCCTTCATGGTACATTCGTGTAGCTAGGAAGAGATACCTGCATAATTTGGAGAGAGATTTGTCAATTGACTAGGCTCAATCAATTCGCGGCCACATACACCTCCAATGGCCTTCATGGAGGAGGAATTCCCAGAGGAATCAATTCAGTTTCCACCAGAATCCCTCCTCTACACGATCCTGGATGACTACTTGTTCCCCAGCACTAGTGTTGTTGTTACAGGAACAGAGACATCCATGGATGACACCACTTGCATTGTTTGGGAGGAATTCCAGGAGGAATTCCTCCACATGGTCCCAGATTCTCCCCAACACCAGTGGGCATGTTACAGTAACAGTGGCGGCCATGGATGGCGCCACTTGCATTATTCAAGAGGAGTTCCCCACCACTGTGCCTCCACCGTTGAACATAGTTGAGGATTGCAACTAGACTCTACCCAGCCTCTTCAGCCGGAAGCAGTTGGAGGTTATTTTTGACATCAAAGGCTATATGACGAACCAATTCCATCGAGACACCCCCTTCAACAACTCCATCGACATGTTGTGCGATGCCCTTTTGAACTCACTAGCCAAGCAGAGGTGTCTGATCTATGTGTAATCCTACGTGCTTCATCCCAACGATAGAAACCTTCACAGTGGCACTCTGGATGGAAGGTTCCATGGTTCTCACAACCCCTCTAATGTCTAATTCTACATAGTTCTCTGAGCATCACTCGCACGGTGATGGAGCTTTTTTTCTTGTCAACCTGGTCCGGTACTCTTTTCATTTCTTGCCTGGTTTTAATTTTCAAAGTTTATTAGTATGCTTAGTTTACACAGATAGTTATGTCAGCACTACCATCCGCCTGCTGCTCTGGTTTCCATCAAATTGGCAGGGCAAGTGGCGATGTCTTTTTTGGCCGAAAGCATAATAGTCGGTCACCTATTTCGTTTTCCACTAGTTTAGCGGAACAGGTGGAAGGCCCTTGACATGTACCTTTGGTACAGTCACAACTCATTAATAGGAATTACCTCTTTTTATTTAAAAAAAAAAAAAGTGCAAACTTTTTTAAAGAGAAAAACTTGAGGAAAGATTAAAGGTTTGTGCCTCAAGAGATTTGATCCCTTTTGAAGAGATAGATCCCAAATTAAGATGGATCTACACTTTTTAAAATAACATTATGCATAATCATACATATTACACTCCTAATTTAATAATAAGAAAATGTTGTAAAATTAAAATATTGTTTAATATGAAATTCAACTATTGTTTTGATAATGGAAGAAATGTTTTGATAATGGAAGAGTTTATGTAAGTAATCTGGTGAACGAATGATATTTAGTAATGGATATTATCTTGATACCTGCTACTACGTATGATATTGTTACTTGTTATTACTCTTTTTAGAGATGAAATTGTTAGTTATCAATTATACATACGTGTACATTATTATAAGATTGGATATTATTATTAAGATTGGACGGGTTATATGATGCTTTCAAAGTTAAAATAACTAAATATCAAGAGTAAACTCCAAAGTATGATAATGTTTTTCTAATTGAAGTACTTTTTCTGTATCCAATACCTAACATATACTTGGAAAGCTAATCCATTCAACCTATCGACTAGATTATATTAACTTTTATAGTCAATCATTCCAACAGGAAACAAGTGAGTTGCCCGTCAAAGCAACTGTCCAAAATCATTTCCGTGTATTTCTCATTTATGGATAGACCAACCTCATGTTTATTTCTTATTTCTGTGTTGCGTTTATTTCGGTGAATTGCGTGTTACGTTTATTTTGTGAATTCTTTTCTATGAAGCGATTTGCACATTTTCTTAGTATTGGTTTTTAATTTTTTTGTTAACGTATGCTTGTTGTAATGAATTTCCTTTATGTCCCTTGACGAAGATAAGAAAGAATAAGATTCCACCGTTATCTACACGAATATCAACCTTGATATGCTTCTGGGGAAATTTAACGATTATGAACTCTCTTTTTGATAAGAAGCAGAGTATTATGTTGCTTTAAGTTGTTATTTTTTTGTTTTAAGTAGTGTTTTTGGGGGCGCTCTCTATTGCATATTTGTTTCATTTTTCGTGTGTGTTTCTCTTTTACCTATTCTGGGTAGAGGTGTCATGTAACAAATTGGTATGTATTTATTTTATGATATTTCATATAATATATTATATTTTGTAATAATAGTTCTTAATTTATATATAGTTCAAGAGATTATATATGAAGGTACAAATAAATAGATTATATTTAATATATTATTTGGGTTGGTAGGAGTAGGTCATATCTGGAAATATACATCATGGTAAAGATCAATAGCAAAGGTCTAAGTGCCGTACCCAAAAAGCATGATTTACGCAAGTCAAGTGTTAAAGGTTGTGTGTTCGAACGCTCGTCCAATGCTCTCTCTAAGTTCAGGTAATGCAACCTCTAAAGGTGAGTTAATACGCCGGGTTGTGAATTGGTCGCTGTCACTGTATAAACAAAAGTATGCATGGACATCTTTTGTAGATCTTAGTTGTATGCACTCCCAAACAATCGATATCATACATTTTTATTAGTTATATTTATTATTGTTGAAATTTTTATATGTATTGTTTTTTAATGCTTCCATGGATCTTATGAGATTTAGATTTTCTATATGGTACAATTATTAAAACCTTTTTTTTTTTCTCAATTTCACGAAAATATCTACATTTCTTGATATGTTTGATGTTTCCATTTAAAAAATCATATTATATCTTATATTCAATATTATCAATGGCGCTCAAGTTCGACCTTGAAATATTCAGATATGAATGGTTTTTTTTTGTAAGTGAGTGTGAATTCATGTATTACTGAGACAAGTTATGATACAAAAAAGAAAAGGGGAGTCCCTTGATCTGCGAAAAAGGAAACCAGATCAGGGATCCCGAAGTTGCGTTGTCTAAGATAGTAGGGGGAGGGCTAGGCCGCCACCATGGGAAACCAACTAAGTCCTCCGAAGACCAGTTTGATAAATTGAACCATAACATATACAAAATACATAACCATAAAAAAGGGGTAGCTCCTACACTGAATACAACTTGACCAGGGGTAGATCCTGTACTAGTCCAGGATGATGGGATGACTTTCGTCTCTATCCTTTTTAGCCTCTCTCTCCTTCCTCTTCTCCACCGTACGCGTCTTTTTTATACAAGTTGGTGTCCCGCTCTGGTCTGCTGAAGTGATGTCCATGTGGGGACATAGCATAGGTAAAGGTGGAATTGGCCTACCATTCGTTCCATTTTTTTCTTCTGGCTCCTATGTTCCTCGGCTAGTCTTTTTGCACTCGCATCCAGGTTGCTAAGGCGACTCAGAATTTCTATGAGCACCTTCTCGTGGTCCCTGATTACCTCCTTGTTGGTCTCTTTTCGGTCAACGCTCATCTTTCCTATCAACATTTTTGTTCGCCAGGCCTCCTCCACCGTTTTGTGGTAGAGGGTTGTTTTGAACTGTGTGACCCCTGGGTCCCTTGTCCCGTCTACTTCCTGAATTAGTTACATCCAATCTTTTCCCTTACATGTGGTGTTGATTTCTCTCTCCCACCTGTTGATGATCACTTTTCCCTTTGGATCGACCTGCGTGAGAAAGGTACCCTTGGCTTCTCTGGCTGCTTGCTCCATCCTTGTAATCCTTTAGGTGCTTGGTGGAGGTTTTTTCCCCTGGGGGTCTCTCTTACTATGGGTTTTCTTCATTCGTACCATCTCGTCTTGTTTGTAGTGGTTTTTTCTTTGAGTTCTTCTCTTGTTCCTATTCGCCCCTTCTTGGTATGTAAGATGGCCTCTGTAATTGCTTCTCTCTGCTCTGTGGCTATTCCTGGTGCTTCTTCTTTTATGGGATCTCCCTCGCTGCTGGCTCATCCTAGAAATCATGAGTCGCTCATAAAGGTGTACCTTTTGGTCCTTTTTCACTATTTCAGAGTGTGTGCTCTTGGTAGCTCTGTCGTAATCCCTACGCCAATCCTTTTCCCTGCATGTTGTACAAAAATCATTACCACTCCCCATATCTGTACTTGGGTGAGGTGTAATCATACTTGACCATGTAAAACCATTTTGTTCTTCGTCCTTTTCCGCCTACTGATTATCTTTTCTATTTTCCCACGGACAACCCCTGTACTTCTTCCTATTGACAGGACCGTGGTATCGCACCTCCTCTTTTTGTGTGACCTGCATCTGCATTGTAACTCATGTTTGAGTAGTGGGCTATCGAAATCTGCCTGGATACTACATGCCCTTCAGTTATTCTTGCACCTCCATTCTCGATGTGATCGTCTGTACTTCGGTTGTCGTCGCAGTCTTTTGTCGCTAGTTGGATGGAGTCTGTTTGGAACTGACCATTCAGATTGTTACTCCAAATAGTGTCTAGTTCTGGTCCTTCCTTATTGACCCCCTCATTAGCAATTATGTCTGTCAGTCCATTTGTTGACCTCTGTACCCAGCGCAACTCCACTGTGATCCCCGTCTGCAAGTGCTCCTAATTTTTTTAGAGGGAATGTGCCAAGTTTCAGTGCCTCTGAATTTTTCCCACTATGGTACCATTTTAGAGTCTCCTTACTGTGTTGATAACCAACGTGGAATCTCCTTCCACTATGGTGTTTTTCATACCTTCCCAGCTTAGAATCTCGAGGACGGTCTCCAGGGCTCTGAATTCCGCTATGTAGTTGGTTGAGTTTCCTAGACTCCCAACGTATAAGTGGATGATATTTCCTTTACTGTCCCTGATTACTCCTCCCATTCTTGTATGTCCTAGGTTACCTTTCGATTCCCAGTCGAAATTTAGCTTGAGGGAGCCTACTAGTGGTGGTTTCTAGTTGCGCTCACCTACTTGGAGTTGTGGTGGTCGTCTTACCTGATTACGGTTGCATCCATCTTCCAGGTAGAAGGCTTCTAGGATTTGAGAGTCCTGGTTTGTGAGTTGTACTCGTCCTATCTGGTAGTTGCGGCTCTGTACCATTTCTCTTGTCATGGAGATTATTGTTTCCTTGATCTTCCCTTCCATCCAGCTTTGGTTCTTGAAGATGCGTCGGTTCCTTTACATACATATTGCCTATAAAATCATTCCTAGGATAAGGGTCCAATAGAGATTCACCTCTTCATTTTCGTTGTAGTTCTCTTTCCATATGTTGATAGTTGCAGAGATGTTACCTCATATCATATTGGACTATCGAAAGATACCTATCGCCCAGTCCCATATTTATACTGTGTAGGTGCATTCATCAAGGAGATGGTTCATTGTTTCTTCCTTGGCTTGACCGAGGTGACATCTAGAAGGACCTATGAATCCCCTTTTCCTTAGGTTTTCCCAAGTTAGAACTCAGTTGTGGAGTATTAACCATTGATTTTCTTTTATTTTTGGCCAATGGGGTTTGTTCCAAAGCTTATCCCATTGTTGTGTCGAGTCTTCTTGATCTTGGTCTGTGATATAGTGTCGGACTTATTTTAGATTGAATTCCCCGCCGTCTTTTTTTCCCCATCTTAGCTGGTCATTTCCTTCCGTGACTACTATTTTTTGTCTCCCCAATTCCTCCTCCACTTATTTTACTGTTGTTGTAGTTTGGTCTCTATTCTGTGGAGTGAAAGTGTCCCAGATTCTCCATTTGTTGTGATCTATTTCTTGTTTCCAGTAATGGTAGACTCTAGTTTTACCTTGTGTGATCATCTCCTGTTGGAGTTCCTCCCTATCTGGGTTCTCTATTCTAGGTTCCTTTTTCCAGGCGTCCGCCCAGAATCTAGTTGTTCTATCATTCCTTACTTCCCAAAAGGTGTGTGTCTAAATCCAAGATTTGATGTGCCAGGCTAGGTTCCATATGGCTGAAACTTCCCTCGTGCCTTTGAAGCATATTTTTTCCTAGTTGCATATCTCTGGGGCATACCTTTCCTTCCACAAGTTTAGTTATGGTGTAGTAGTTTCTTTGACCCAGTGCCACCAGAGTTTCGCCCTGTAGGCGTCATTGGTAACTTGCGGGTCTTGTAGCCCCAGGCCTCCTTTACTTTTTGGTTTACAGACCTTCTGCCAAGCCACCAAGGCCCATTTTTTCTTTGTTTCTGCTCCTTTCCATAGGAAGTCCCTTTGGATGGTTTTTATTTTTTGTATTATTCCTTGCGGGGTTGGGAAAACAGACATCATAAAGGTTGGAATTGCTTGCAAAAGAGACTTGGTCATAATAAGTCTCTCGGCTAGGTTAAGGGATCTGTACATCCAATTTTTCACTTGCTCCTGTAACTTGTTGATTATTCCTTCCCAGGTTGACATTTTGCAATCTTTTTTTGTCAGGGGAATGCCCAAATACTTAGTTGGGAGTGCTTTGTGTTCAAAGAACAAAATCTTGGCCAAATTTGTTTAGATTGCGTGGGTTGGTATTGAAGAAGAAGATCATAGATTTGGAATGGTTGATCTCTGCACCCTAGGCTTCCCCAAACTCTTATAGGATTTTTCTTCCTTGATTGTGGGTATGCCATGAAGTAAGGTGTCATTCATGAACCGTTGGTGTGTGGAAGTAGGGAAATTTTTGAAAGTTTTGATACTTGTTATTTCACCTGTTGTAGTTGTGCTTTTTATGCTTTGACTCAGACCTTCCATTATTAGAATGAATAGGAAGGGGGACAACGGGTCTCCTTGTATGATGCCTCTCGTAGGCCAGAAATTTTTGGTAGGGGCTCCATTTATTAGTAGCGAGTAGCTTGTTGTGGATACTAGGCTGATTATCCAGCTGATCTAGTGTTGGGTGAAACCAAAGTCTTGACCATATAGTGCCAGCTAATTTTGTCATAACCTTTTTCTAGGTCCAGTTGTATTATCATTCCCCCTCTCTTCTGAAGCTTCAGGGTGTGGATAGGCTCGTGGGCATGGATGATATTGTCCATTATTTGTCTTCCTTCCACAAATCCTGCATGTTCTTGTGAGACCAGTGTGGGTAGGAGGGGTTTCAATCTATTTTCTATAACTTTGGAGATTATCTTATAAATCACATTGCACAGCTCTATAGGTCTGTAACGATCACGACTTTTGGCTTCTTTTTCTTTGGGGATTAGTGTAATCATTGTAGCATTTAGTGATTTTAGAATGGAGGCAGACCTTCTAGAGTCTTCCACTACCCTATAAACGTCGTTTTTGACCATTTCCCAGCAGGATTTGAAGAACTCCACTGTGAAGTAATTTGGACCTGGGGCTTTCCCATTCGACATTTCCTGGAGTACTTGGCCAATTTCCTCCTCAAAAATGGGTTTTTTTAGATTTTTATTTTGTTTCTTAGTGACCAGGCGGGGGATATGCTATATTATCCTTTGTATGGCCTTTGTTCTATCTTGTTTGGTTTCCTGGGCTATCCCGTGGAAGTGGTTTACCAGAGTAGTTTCGATCTCCTTATGTGACTCTCGCTCTATTCCATCCTGGTCCTTAATCTTCAGTATTTTGTTATGGGCTCTTCTGGCCATGGTTGTTCTATGAAAATACTTGGTGTTCCACTCTCCTTCCCTTAGCCATCTGATATAGGAATTTTGTCGCCAAAGTGTTTCTTTCTGCTGGCATCGAGCTTCCCATTCTTGGGTTATCTGGATCTCTTCCTTTTTTCGACCCTCCGTATAGACCTCTAAAATGTAGGTTTCCTGGAGTTTTTTCATTTTTTCTTCTATGTTGTTTTTCTCTTGGTTTATAATCCCAAAAGTGTCCTTGTTCCACTCCTTGAGCTTATATTTGATGTACTTTAATTTCTTATAGAGTTTGAACATCCTTGTCCCTTACTCTGCTTTCTCCTCTCGCCACCACTCTTTGATTCTTTCCTTGAAAGTCGGGTGTTCAATCCAGAATTTCTCAAATCTAAAGGGTTTGTTCTCTGGTGTGGTATGGAAGCCTGCTTCCAGTTGCACTGGCCAGTGATCAGATCCCCCCCTAGGGAAGGATGTTGTAATCTAAGGTTATCCCCTGCATAATGATTGACTCTGATACTAGGAATATGTCGAGTCTTGTTGCTACTTGATACTGGTTCATCCATTTATTGTTCCAGGTGAACTGGCCATTATTAGTTTTGAGGTCTACCATCTCCGTTGTGTCTATGAAATTTGAGAATTATTCCACATCCCTATCCAATATTCTTGTACCTCCTTTTTTCTCCGCAAGTGATGTGATGATGTTGAAGTCCCTTTCCAGGATCCATTGGAGGTTGTTGGATCGGGTTTTAAGGTCTTCTAAGTATTGTATCATTCCTCTCTTTTCCTCTGACACCTGGGGCCCATAAACATTAGTGCATAGAATCACCTCTATGTTTCCAATGATTTGCATGCGAATTGTAAGGGTGTTCCTGGTCGCTTTGGCTTCTATTAGGCTCATTAATTGTGCGTTCCACAAGGTGATAATACCTCCTGCCATTTGGTGGCCTCCGATAGCCACCATATTGTACTTGCGCCATTGTTGTTTATTGATTGTCTCCATTCTGTCTGTAGTGCATTTTGTCTCTTGAATGAAACAAAGATCCAATTGTTCCTACTTTAGTATATTTATAAGGATTCTTTTCTTTCTCGGGTTGTTTAGGCCTCTTATATTCCAAGTTATAACCTTCATTTAAACATGTGGGGGGGATTCGAGGAAGAGTTTCTTTATCTTAACCGAGTTTATCAGTAGCTCTCCAAGCTCCTATAGGGCTACGCTATTTGATTTACTTCCTTTTTCCCTCCTGATCGTCTTCTTGGGTGAGAGTTGTGGTTGTCCCTTGCCGTCTTTGACTCCTAGGTGTCATATCTCCCCGTGTGTGCGCTTTAGTCCTCTAGCTTTGGCTTCCTCCCTTAGGAGAAACAAGTACTAAATGTGGTCAAGTTTCTCTGTTGGTACGTTGTCTACTCCTCGTCTGTCCCATTGCTCCAGTATGTTCGGGAGATTTATCCCTTCCTTTTCCAAAAAGTATTTGAGATCAAGATCTTTTGTTCCTACTTCGCTTGGGGTCATTTCTGCATCTCCCTCTTCTTCTTGCATGGGGGTGTTTTCATTTTTTGTTTCTCCATCCATCGGTGTTGGGAAACTCCTCTGTTCCTTCTTGTTACTTGGCTAATCGGTGGGCTCGTTTGTTGCTTGTTCTCTGACTTCTTGATATTTTTTTGAATCCTTTTCATCTTCTTCCCCTTTATTGGTTTTGTCCCTTCCTTCCCTTTTATTCTGGGTCTCTGTTTTATTTCTTGCTGAGGTTTTACTCTTCTTTTTGTTTGCTCTGCTTCTGGGGTTCAATTTTATAAACCCATCCTCATCCTGTTGTGGTTTGGGGTTTTTCGCTTCCTGTTTTTTATTAAGAGGGCATTCTATGATCAGGTGGCCATGTTCATGGCATATTCTTCATCTCAAGGGGATCTGTTCATAATCTATGTTTTGGATCCATTCCTCATCCCTGAATTCCAGACTTATGGCTTCTGGGAGTGCTCCGGAAACATCCAACTATATGAAAATTCTTGCATAAGATGTATATGTCCCTTTTAGGGTGGCTTCTGAGGTCTTCACATATTTCCCCAATTTTTTTCCTATTGCTTCGAAAGTAGAGGGTAACCAGTAGTCTAAGGGTAAGGAATAAAATCTGAGCCAAACCAACACCTTTTTGAAAGTCTCTTTTTCTAGGGGGGAATTTTCCTTCCATGGCTACATATACAGTCCTGATGAGGCGTGGAAGTATGGACCTCCCTCAAAGACTCTATCCCTATCCTCCAGGTTCATGAATACTGCTGTGAAGAAACCTTTCGAGCCCAGGTGGAGTTCCACTTCTCTATTTGGCTTCCATTGATATTTAATCCAGTTGTGCAAAGTTCTTTTTGTGGGCCACCAACCCATGAACTTATAGATTAGCGCATGTGTCTTCATCTGGTACCTGTAGAGTTTCATTTTTTGGATCCTCCAGTATCACCTTGCGTATCATTGTTGTTTTGAGTTTGCACGGGTTGCGCCCTTTTGTCTTGTTGGGATTCGTTGTGTCTTGAGCCTCACTCTAAGTTTTTATGGCAGCTTCTCCCATGCACTCACTTTTCCTTCATTCCTTTCTTGACCTTTTTCTCTGTATGATCTCGAGGTGCCTATCAATGGTGCCTTGAAAACTACACTTGTTAACCCTTTCCCTCTGTCCACCACTACCTGTTTGTATGAGGGGGTACCCTTACCCCCCCCCCTTTAGTGCTCATGGTGTCCTCTGATATGACCGTTACTGCCAAACCCTAGCTTACAGTTTCTCCAAACCCTCTACATGAATGTTATTAAAATCATTTATTTAAGTTTAGTTTGAAAAATAGACTAAACCCTAACTTGTACAAATATATAGTGAACTCGATTATGAAACTTTCTCTAGTTTACTTCATTGGTCTTTAAATAATAGAATAAAATGGTAATATGTCTCATTAGAATTAGAATGAGTAAAAGTAATGATGTTTAATATCTAATGTTATATACCAAATAAAAATAAAAATAAAAATAGAAAACAAAAAAACAGTTCAATAATTTTATATCTAAATCAATTGAAAAGGTGAATATATAAGATATTTTTTCAAGAAGATATGAAATACACAA
>ML785420.1:3624-16272 GCA_009831015.1 Picea engelmannii
AAAATCAATGAAAAACAACACGTAAATCATTTAATTATGAAATAATGGAAACATGAAGAGATCGGTACCATTGTCTTGCCTCTCCTCCCAAGGAGTACACAAACATATTCAAAAATACATCTTCATGATGAATATCAAGATGGTCCATGTATTGATGAAAATTAATCAAGTGTTGTGCAGGATGATCGTGATCATCTCCTCTGAACCTCATAAGGTAGTCTCTCCATTCATGCATAGTAGGTACAACATTTGGAAAACCAGGAATAACAGAGACATCAAATGGAGAAAACCTACGAGCCAAAATGGCTTCCATAACTTTTGACATCTTGGATCAGTGGAGTTTCCAATGGATTCTTCCTTCATGGAGTTGTGAGGTGAATGATACAGTTAGAAAAAGTATCCAACTCATGTTCACCATCATGAGCTAGAATTGATTGTTTTCGTTCTCCTATGTATAAATACTTCATGTCTCCGTCCTCGACAACGGTGCCAAAAGGTGTTAGTCCCTAAAGTTGCACTTGACTGTGAGAGGGAATGGTAGGGCATCATCTGGTTATTGCAATGGTATTTTTTAAGGGTTTTCTGAATAGGTTTTTAGAAAATGGTTGAAAGTTGGTTCAAGGATTCAAATAAACATATAACTCAAATGTAAAAGCAAGAAAACATCCCACTAATTTAGTAAATGGTAGTCACTTTAATAGATCGGAAAATAATGTAAATAAAGAAGGGAATACATGAGAGTATCTAGTTTGTCAACTCGATATAGATTTCTTATTTCAAAATATCATTGAGAAATAAGAACATGTACTTGAAGACAATCTTGATAATAAACAAAAACGACAAAGTTTTCATTGTGTTACTTAAGATCAAGAAATCAAATGCATTGCAACATAATAAATGACTTCAAGTAAGAAAATAAATAGAATAAGATATGAAAGAGGATATAACCATCAACATTCCTTTTCCATTTAGTATTAATATGAAATATAAACTTGTCTTATAGTGGTTTTACAAAAAAAGGCCCTCTAATGCCACAACTAATCCACTTGTTCACTTCTCCTTCTACCCTATTTATATAGAAAGAATACATATTTATCAAGATCCAAAAGAAAAGGATATGAAAAACTCCTCATATATATTTTTTTTCTTGTTTCAAATAATCAAGGAGAAGATCAAATCTGATCTCCAAGTCGAATTGATGAGGTGTCTTGTCAACTGTTGTCCATGAGATTTTTTAGGAAAACAAATCTGGCAAATTCCTGAAAAATAGGGTCCAACAATCTCTTCGTATCTCCCAAAAGGTGATATATGTGTAAACCCTGAGAAAGGTTTTTTTGAAGGGGAAAGTTCCCAACAAAAACCTCTTTTGGATTCCAAACATTCATCTCCAGCTATTCTGCAACCTTGCCCAAAATTAGTGACTAAAACAAGAAATTATTTATTGTGAAATCTTTGAAACCTAGGCCTCAAAGATATATTTGAATCTCTTAAAATGTGATATTTGTGTAAACACCGAGAGAGGTGTTTTTGAAGGGTCCTATTCTAAAAACAAAACTCTTTTGGTTTCAAAGAATTCATCTCCATCTGTTTTGAAACCTCTCTTGAGGATAAATACTAAAATAAGAAAAATATAGTATTTCATGTATTTGATTTCTGTCTTTTCTTCTTTCTGTTATGTTCATCCTGAACTCTGTATGTTCTTATACTAGAGGAGGTAGGTTAAAATATATGGCGGCTTGGGGTTTCCTTAAATTAATTTCATATTTGGAGGATAACCCAGTGCTAAGATCCTCTTCTTCATAGCTTTATGATTTTCTGATTTCTAAAATATTATGTGTAAAGAAGATGCTATTGCCTGTTTTTTGATATCCTATTTAGAATCCTCTAAATTATATTCTATGATTATGAGATTCTCCTTATTGATGGAAGGATGAAAAATTTCTTTAGAATTCAGTCTAAATTTATTGGCAGCTTTGGTAGAATTTCTTCTAGGGCATTTAGGTACATGTTTTTGCTTTTTTCTCTATTTTTTACCCTTTGCATTCTTCTTACTTGAAAATTGTTGTTTCTATTTGACTCAAATTTGAATTGGGATGGTAGTGTAATCCTCATATTCATCAATTTCCCTCTTTATATTTGGATCAAGATATATATCAATGTCTTCATTTGTTTTAGGCTTCTTACTTTGACTAGTGGTAGCTCTCTCATGGTCTTCACCTACAGGAAAATCTCCAATGGATTGCTGAGTTTGCAATTTTCTCTTGCTGGCTTGAGTTACCCTAGATGGAAGTGTCTCTTCTTTTATTAAAAATTTGGTGGATGGAGGAGTCTGCTTCCGTTTGGATGATTTCTTCCCCTTGACAGTTTTGGATTTAGTTGACTATAAATTTGGTTTTAAAGACTCGATTAACCACTCCCAATATCTCCAGACTTCATTTAAGGAGGGGACTACTAATGTTCTAATGAAACCCTGATGAAAAATACTACTTTTTGTTGTAGCAGGATGGGATTGGACCCTCTTAGACATCTTCGATAAAATTTTTAACAAAAAATAGGGTAAGTTAAGAGGATAATCACCATTTATATGAATAAATAGTCTGATATGATAAAGATAAACCAAGGAAAACTTGCCTTCACATGTAATGTACTTGTGTATAATTAGTAAGACAGTGTACCATTCTTTCCTTACCCAGCTGTGTGGTATACCCTTGCTCAATTTAGGGTTTTGCTTCTCTGGAATTAGAAACTAGTTTACAAATTCCATGATCACATTCTCCTTCTTCCACCATCTTTCTCCATACACTGGCAATCTGCAAGATTTAGCAATAGAATGTTCTGTCGCATGCATCAGAAGTTTTCCAACCACAGATACAAAACCATCAAAATTATGCGCAAAACCATCGAAATCTGTTCATCATGCCCCTGGAATGTTGAGAACAAACCGAACCATCCAACATCCTTAAATTTCTGCACCATCTGAGGGAATGCTTCAAGAAACTTTGTGCCTTTTGGTTCTAGTCTGATTATCTGGCCACTCTTTTTAGGTGCCATACTGATCCGAAAAAGATCTTTTAATGACTGTGGTTGAGTTTTTTAATTGCATGCATTAATTAACCATTTAATAAGCTAATGAAAGAGGATGAAGATGAGAGAATATATCACAGCCATAATACAAAATAAAGATCTGAACTGAAGCAATAAGAACAACAAACCATAACAAGAGAAGTGATAATGGAGTTCGGCACAAAATTGCCTACGTCTCCGGGCCTTTGTCTCAGTGGGGGAGGCTTCTTTATTTCTGTTCAAAAATCTCAAAAATCACATCACAATAGTGACATTAGGCTACAAGACTGATCTGGTCATGTTCTTCCAGATCTCTATAACCTAGCAGAAGAAATGACACACAAAACGGATGACCGGAGCTCCCAGAAATGGCCTGCAAGCGTCTGCTCCTGAACAACTTCCCTGCATAAAAATGGCTTTGGATTGGCTTCCCTTCAGCATAATTCTGCTCCGACTGTCCTTCATGGTCTCAAACAGTCCTATTTTTTATATATTTGAAGTTGGTTATCATTCCCCAACTTCCTCCCAAAATCTGGGCTCAAAAAGAGTCCAAAATCTCCCAATAATGGCCAAAATCTCCATTTTCTGGACATAATATCAGTCAAAATCCACTCTGTAATGTTAAAAACCCAAAATAAATGAAATATTAGGCCTTAGCCCCCAATAGGTCGGTGCGCGCCCCCTTTAATCGGTCATATGGCTAAAAATGGGCCAAGCGCTAGCCCAAAGGCTAAGCGCTGCCCCCCTTAACTTGTGCCAGCCCTAGTTCTGTGGCATAACATGGGACCTCGACCTAGAATAGCCCGAGCCTTGAGGGATAGGCCCCCTGATTCATGTGTTGTGGTTACATGGTGGCACGGGGTCCAAGGGTTGGCCCCTATCCAATACTCCCGTGCATGTGGTAAGGGTTAAACCCCACGCTCCTAGTTATATGGGGCGGTTACATGGCAGTGTATGGTTGTGGGCCGGGGCTAGGCCCCGACCCCTCCCCTTTTCCACTATACACAAAATTTAAACATAAATAAAATAATGCGACCATAGTATCATAAGAAACAAAGTGGTGTGATGGTAGATGGAGGGTGCCGAAAGCTTACGGGTGAGGGAGGAGGTCGTGGGTTCAAACCCCACGAACCTCAATTATATTTTTACACTTCAACCATTCCACCAATAAGAGGGTGCCATGTGGCAACCCATGACTGGGTCACATGGTACCTCTACAACGAACTAGAATTTTCCACTTTTCCTCTGTAGAGCTTGCCATGTATCCTGTACAGTCATCAGCGTACCTTGCCATGTCATCTCCTACACAGTTAGCACATTGATGTCATGCTGACATCAACATTGAATTTTTGACCAATTGACCTTTGACTTTTAAGCTGTTTGAGAATTCGATCAGAGGGTAAAATATCTCGCATCCAGAGTCCATTTTGAGAAATGAATATACCACCAGAATCAACGCGATGAGCCGGTCGCAATGGTGTTGGTTTCGTCGAATTCTGCACCCTTTCATTTTTTAGCATTTTTGAGCCCTGTCAGGCTCCTAGATCTGATTTTGGATCAAACCTCCCCACTAAAGGACCTTTTGGTCCCCAAAAGGTTACTGACCAGTCAACAAGCTTGGGATAGGCCACCCAGCTTGTCCTCTGTCTCTGAACTCTGTCCCGTGCACCTGTCTCATCAAGATCAACTGTAACACAATCATGACAACTGACAGTATATTGTTAGCCATTTGTACCCTGTTACATCTTATTGAAGCCACTATCATCCATGTAGACAACATTACTAATGAAAACATCAAAAATATGACTACAAATGAGTTGATATACTTGAAATATTTGCACGACATGAACTTATCTTGAAGCAACTTATGATTGATTTTCCATTCAACAATTATTTCTTGTTCTTTCATAAGATTGATTACTTCAATTGAAACAATTATTGGTTTGTTGCTTGCTTGCACTGCCTTCTTTAATTAATCCATTGTTTGAAGTGTTTTATTTGCCTTAACATGATGAGCATGAACCACATAATCTTGACCTGCTTTGGTTAATTGATATTGATTCTTTGTCGTGTAGAAGATTGCCTTACGATCATATAAATATGGACTACCTAAGATCATTCCACATTCTCTTAACGACACTACATCACATGTTACCTCATCCACATACTAAGATGAAATTGCAAATTTGATTGTGCACTACTTTGTTATGTGCATTTGATGATGATTGCTTATCCATTTAAGTGTGTAAGGCTTATGATGTACTTGTGTTTTTAACCCCAATTGCTTAACCAATTCTTCTAAGATTAGATTATATTGAGATCCACTGTCGATTAATGTGTCTATCTTAGTGTGTCGCATGATTACCTTTATATGAAACAAGTTGCTTCTACAATCAATGCCTTCACCAATTTTACCTATCATACCAACCAATGAGATCTTTGATTCATCACCTGAATCTGATCCCAAGTCCGTGGGTCTTGTTGTCTCTACCAATATTTGCATTCCCTTCTTTTCCTTGAACCAATTTGGCCTCTTCTCGGGATGCAACTGCCAACATCTATCCTCATCATGTCCCTCTTTCTTGCAATTCTTACAAGAGGGATTCCCTTCCTTCCTTGTCACTGCATTTGAATTCTTGCCATGCCATTTTCTCTTGTCCTCTTTCCTTGAAGACGATGATTTCCATGACACACCTGCTTTTCTTAATTCAATATACGTAGCTTGAACAGAAACCTCATCAAGGTTAGTGGGTCCAAACATGAATACAATGTTTCTAATATGTGCAGGTAAACCTCCTATATACTTCATAAGAGTTTCTTGTGTTTGTAAAGGGATATCTAACATCAATGACATTTTTCGAAATCCATCTGTATACTCTTGCACTGTTTGTCCTTTTCTTAGTTTTAAAGATTGCCATTCAATCAATGATTTTTCTTTATAACCCAAAGGATAGAATTGTTTCCTAAGTGCATAAATGAAGATTTTCCATGATGGGAATACATTACCCACTTGTTGTGTTCCATTTTGAAACTTTCTTTGCCACCAGATGAGAGCTGTACTTGCAAGTCTCAAAGATGCCAACTTGATTTGTGTGGCCTCATCCTTGATCTATTGCACATTGCAGTAAACCTCCATCTACCTGATCCAATTGTCAAGTTTCTATGCATTTACTTCACCATCATATATGGGTAAATCAAATTTAACATCAAGTTTTAATAATGGCATTTCCTTATTATGTTTATGAACATGTCTCTTTGCATTAGATTTAGAACTTGAACTTGAAGAAGAAGGAGAAGAAGGAGGTGATGATGGAGGTGAAGGAGGAATATGAGGATGATCCTCTTCCTCTTCACTTTTTCCCTTTGAAGATTCACCCAAAACTGGTCTCTTTCATTCCAAGTAATCCTCGTACAAAACTTTCACCATCTCCGACATAGCAAGGAAAGTTTTCCGGAACTCTTTCTCATCCCGAGAAAGCCCTTCTTCCGATGCCATCTTCTTGCTGTGAGAATCTCTCTTTCTCAATCCAATCAATGGATTCTTTGCAACAATATTGCCTTCACCACACTGTATCTTTTCCCTGGTTAACATGCAAAACTCAAATCCAAACGTCAACTAGCTCTGATACCACTTGATCTGAAAAAGATCTTTTAATGACTGTGGTTGATTTTTTTAATTTCATGCGTTAATTAACCATTTAAGAAGCCAATGAAAGANCTTTTCCCTGGTTAACATGCAAAACTCAAATCCAAACGTCAACTAGCTCTGATACCACTTGATCTGAAAAAGATCTTTTAATGACTGTGGTTGATTTTTTTAATTTCATGCGTTAATTAACCATTTAAGAAGCCAATGAAAGAGGATGAAGATGAGAGAATATATCACAGCCATAATACAAAATACAGATCTAAACTGAAGCAATAAGAACAACAAACCATAACAAGAGAAGTGATAACGAAGTTCGGCACAAAATTTCCTACGTCTTCGGGCCTTTGTCTAAGTGGGAGAGGCTTCTTTATTTCTGTTCAAAAAGATCAAAAAGTACATTGCAACAGTGCCATTAGGCTACAAGACTGATTTGTTCATGTTCTTCCAGATCTCTAGAACCCAATAGAAGAAACGACACACAAAATGGATGACCGGAGCTCCCAGAAATGGCCTGCAAGCGTTTGCTCCTCAAAAACTTCCCTACATAAAAATGGCTTTGGCTTGGCTTCCCTTCAGCATAAATCTGCTCTGAATGTCCTTCATGGCCTCAAACAGGCCAGGTTTTTATAGATCTGAAGTTGGTTATCATTCCCCAACTTCATCCCAAAATCTAGGCTCAAAAAGAGTCCAAAATCTCCCAATAATGGTCAAAATCTCCATTTTCTGGACATAATATCAGTCAAAATCCACTCTGTAATGTTAAAAACCCAAAATAAATGAAATACCAGGTCTTAGCCTCCAATAGGTCGGTGCATGCCCCCTTTAATCGATCATATGGATAAAAATGGGCTGAGCGCTAGCCCAAAGGCTAAGCGCTACTCCCCTTAACTCGTGCCAGCCCTAGTTCTGTGGCATAACATGGGACCTCAGCCTAGAATAGCCCGAGCCCTGAGGGATAGGCCCCGCGATTCACATGATATGGTTACATTTTGGTGCGGGGTCCAAGGGCTGGCCCCTATCCAATAATCTCACGCATGTGGTAAGGGTTAACCCCCCCGCGCTCCTAGTTATATGGGGTGGTTACATGGCAGTGTATGGTTGTGGGCCGGGGCTAGGCCCCGACCCCTCCCCTTTTCCACTATACACAAAATTTCAACATAAATAAAATAATGCTACCATAGTATCATAAGAAACAAAGTGGTGTGATGGTAGATGGAGGGTGTCAAAAGCTTACTTTGAGGGAGGAGGTCATGGGTTCAAACCCCACAGACCTCAATTATATTTTTACACTTCAACCATTCCACCAATAAGAGGGTGCCACGTGGCATCCCATGACTGGGCCATGTGGTACCTCTACAATGAACTAGAATTTGCCACTTGTCCTATGCAGAGCTTGCCATGTATCCTGTACAATCATCAATGTACCTTGCCATGTCATCTCCTGCACAGTCAGCATGCTGATGTCATGCTGACATCAGCATTGACGTTTTGACCAGTTGACCTTTGACTTTTAAGTTGTTTGAGAATTCGATCAGAGGGAAAAATCTCTCGCATCCGGAGTCCATTTTGAGAAATGAATATACCACCGGAATCAGCATGACGAGTCGGTCGCAATGGTGTTGGTTTCATCGAATTTTGAGCACTTTCATTTTTTAGAATTTTTGAGCCCTGTCAGGCTCCTGGATCTGATTCTAGATCACATACTGTTGATACGACTTTGTAGAAAATTATGAGAATATTAATGGTTGAATCCTTGATTCCTGAGAGATGTTTAAAACTAGAAAATATTTCTTGATCTACAATCCCTACATAAAATAAAAAACATACTAAAATAGGAAGGTGATGATTTCATCCATGGTGATCGAATGTGTTGATTTGATGCAGGTATGGCGAGTACAACTCAATCCTTCTTATAATTTTTCTATCATAAAAATAGCAACCCGAGATAGATCATAAAGAAGTAGGCATATTTTCTAATCATGATTTGAAAAGTTAGAACATGATCTGGGAAGGGTGGTGCATGTAAAACCATGATTATTCCCGACGTTGTGGGAATAACGCTATTCCTGCAGTGCTTTTTGTGACTTAGAAAAAATTGAAAATTCAAATAATGAAACGAAAAGTGATGTGACAAAATATTATCATATTGAATCCTAATCTTTAAAAACATTAAAAATCATATAAAAATGCAATAAAATTTGAAAAATAATCTTCCAAGCCAAGAGGTAAAAACTGAGTTTTTGATAGAAAATCATGAAAAAGGAGAGGACAAGGAATAGGGATACTCACTCAATAAAAAACAAGGTTAGAGAATAACAATATGCATGAGGGAATATGATCAGTGAATGGGGTACATTTCTTGGGTTGTGCAGTTCAAGAGGAAGAGAGCTGGTGGAAAATCAAGATAATTGTAGGAAGATATCAGTGGGATTGTGAGTTTTCTGAGGTATGAGTGGACAACGAGAGACCACCCTCTTTTGTGGATTGCTAGCCTAATATCGGGGTTTCTTTCTTGTTGATATTTCGAAAAGCAAGTCTATGGTTGGGTGGAATGTTCGTCCCAAGCAACTGGTTGCACAACAAATTTAAAAGATAAGTGTTTTATCTTGTTAATGTGTTATTTTTATGTGTATAAATGTTGTGCATGAACTTTGTGTATTTGGGAATGATTTATATGTTGATGTAATGAATTTTATTAGTTTCATTCATATATATTTTAGTATGTTGTAGATGCATTAATGTATGGAAGGGAACAATAGTAAAATATGTTTTTAATTCGTAGCTAAAAGCTACAGGAAATTAATTAGCTGCAAAAGAATTAAATTAACTAGTAGAAATTTTGTTTTATGATGTCCCTCGGTTGGGCTGGGGGACATTATAGGGATGATCAAGCCTCATTTCCAATTTCCTATATCCCACTTGCTTGCTATTTCTTGCTAGTTTTCCTTTTTCATTTTCTTTCTTGCTTAGTTCAAGAATATTTGTTTCAATACAGTTGGAAAATAACCAAAAAAGACAAAAACATTGTTGCATGCTTGATTGCCTTTGAAGCTCTAGTGAAGAGAATGCATTAGGAGAATTGTTTGGTTTTAAATACAAAATGATTGTTGGCTACTTTGTGTGAGGCCAATTTTCAATTTGCAAAGAAAAAGGAAAGTCTCTTCCCCTCCCATAGCTAGATTTCATTGAAGTGAAAATTTTGCATCATCATTCTTGCATTGTTTGGTTGGGTCAAGAGTCAAAACATCACCAAATTTTCATCCGCTACCATTGGAATTAAGAAACAACCATTAAAATAAATGTAATCTAAAACCAATTAGACATTTTTATTTTTATAGTGAACCAACACTAGATAGGTTTAATGCTTTGGATTGGGATTAGATAGTATACTCTCCAAGGCCACCAAACGAAACTTAGGAGTCATTAAAGAGTGACAAATCAATTCTTTCAACTAGTGTCTTGAGAGCCTCCTCTAACAAAAGAGTTAAGAATGAGGTCACATTGGGGCAAGTAGGGATATTACCCATATTCTTGTTTTGGTGTTTGTGATACTGCTTTGAGTGCTATGTATATAGGGGTTTCATTGGTTAATTCATTCAGAGCTTTGGGATTTGTTACACTGCCCTTTTGTGTGGTCAAAACAATGATTGTTATCTCAACCATTGATTGTTAGGTGGTATCCTTAGTGACCTATCCTAGGGAGATACAAAGGTTACTGCAATTGGGACGTGCCTTTAGTACATGGGGTAGACATTTGTTCATGGTCTCATCTCCCCTAGATGGTGTCCACCTTAAAAAAAGGTGCTTGGACTATTCAGGGATGTTTCACGTAGATCATTGTAGTTTCTCCTCATACCTTCACTAGCCAATCATGTGTGGACTTCATCTCCCCCATAGGGTTGGTTTTACGAAGGCCCATGCGCCCATTTTTTTGCTTCTTGTTAGCCTATTTTTGATTAGTGGTGTGCTCTTTTTTTCCGAGTCTAGGTCGGTCTTAGATTGAATTGTGTTTGGATTCTAACATATTATATTCACCGTGGTTGAACTACCACGCCAGTCCCATCGACTACGGGGACTTGAACCCGTTAGAGAGGAAAAAACACCAATCAAGCATCATGCGATAGTTGACAAATACTTTGAAGGTATTGAACTTTGGTTCGAAAATACTAGTTTAGTCGAGGTAGAAGTGGTAGACAAATTTCCTCCACAAAATTTTAATCCTCCTTT
The DNA here is from genome assembly GCA_009831015.1 of Picea engelmannii. Classification (NCBI taxonomy): domain Eukaryota; kingdom Viridiplantae; phylum Streptophyta; class Pinopsida; order Pinales; family Pinaceae; genus Picea; species Picea engelmannii. Next base: position 14,564 of record ML785420.1, read on the forward strand.
GACTGATCCAAATGCACCTATACTTATCCAAGTGAGGGAAATTTTATTCCACCTTTCTCTTTGTTTAGTCACCCTCCCACAATATTAGGAATGAGTGTTTCTTCTAGTGTAGCTATGCCAATGAGTGCATCCTTAAGTGGGAAAGTGGGAAATCCCCTAGGGATATTCCCAATGATGTCTATGTTTCTACTTCTTAGCTCCATTGGACTTACACCATCCATTCCATTTTATATCGAGCCCTCTATTTGGGGGATGTCGACTATGCGATCCTTTCCATCTGTTAGCATACCTAGCATCACAATGCCCATCCCATCCACATAACTTCCCACTTCTAGATTCTTTTCTAGTGTGGGGCCAATCTTTGGTTTCAACATTGGAAGTGGAGCTCCTTCCACCTTCACCAATCCTCTGCGTGACTCAACATCATCAGGTGTAGGTGTACCTTATGGGTGGAATATGTCTAGTTATTGGCTATCTCTAGTCAGGATAGGGTAAGTTGTTGGAAGATTGGTTGTTGTCATTGATGTCAACCCTAGTCATGGGCTTTGGACCACAAGATTGATAAAGGTATTTGGACATGAAGGAAAATGCACATGCATATACAACACCCATTAATGGATAGTATACATCATGTTGTTTCCAGTGGTATGTGGCACGTCACGTGGATCCTCATGGTTGAGGAGAAATGAATTTTTGAATATGACAAAGTGAATCGAAGAAGGAAGTACATGTAGGACCTAAAGATAATTAAAGAAAATAATTACAAAAAAAGAAAGTGTCGGGTAAGCCCTAATGTTAAAAGGAAGTGACATAAATGGTATAAATAAACATCATTCTACATTCAATTGATACAAGTCAAATTTCATAGAAAATAAGAAGTTAAAGAAGGCCAGATTTCAAGGGAGGATGAAGTCTTTTGGTGATGTGTTCTAAGGTATGTTAATTTCAGGTCATCTTACCATTTTTTCTATAAAAATTTTTATAGAACAATTCAGATGGTGAAATCACTATGGTATTGATAAGACATATCAAGGTACCTTTGGTAAAAATTTCATCTCTTTATTCGCTATAATTACTGAGATACACTCTGTGGAAGATAGGGTTTGTGACTAGTACTGAAGCTAGTCAATAAAGAAGTGTTTCGGGTAAAACAGTCATAACTTCTTCATAAAGAATCCAAATGTAGTGGAACCACTTCCATTGGAAATATTACAAACTTTAGTTTCTTTTGTACAGGTTTCAGAATTAGATGTTAAATATTGAGTGCGAGGCATGTTGTACAAGTTGGGTCTTCTGAATAGACCAGAATTGAATAAAGTCTACCATTCTTTCTATAACCTCTTTTTTGGGAGGATTCAAGGAGTGAAAATTGGAGGAGTTTCAAAGAATACATTGAGTAATATTATCTATAGGATCATATTTCTCCAAGAATTGAAGAATTGTAGAAATCGAAGAAGTCTCAGGAAGCATTATCAGGTTCTATGTGATGATTGATTGATGGTGATGATTTAATGTAAATTTTTATTATCTCTCATATATTCTTGGGTGGAAGGAAGGGGCAAGGATGGAGAGTTCAAATCTCTCTTGATATTAGAGGATTGTATCTTCCTCTTGGAGGTTTATCCCTCCCTCTACATTTGGAAGTTGTAGCTACCTTTGGAAGTCATTACTTCCTTTGAACAAAAACTATTGATTATTTCTCATATATT
>ML785420.1:22850-43662 GCA_009831015.1 Picea engelmannii
GGGAATGTTTGTACCCGGGAGCACTCATGCTCCTAGGAGTGCCACCATTCCTGGAAGCAATCACTCTTCAAGAGTTCCCCCACCCTCCATTAGTTCCAATATAGGGGGACTGCAAGGTCCATATGGGACAACAAAGACTTCACCTCCCTCCCAATATTCATTTGCACCATTTTATTTCCAAGAAAAGTCAGATTTACCAAAATTGTCATGGTTAACAAAAGAACCTATTGTCCATGACCCATCATGGTCGACAATGCCTTCCAAGTTTCCATTCGATATACCAAAATTTGACGGTAATATGGAAGTGGACCCCTCCACACAAATCAGGACATACCACTTATGGTTTTGATCCAACTCGTTGATGGATGATAGTTTGAGGTTGCATATTTTCCATAGATACCCGACTGGAGTTTCCTCCAAATGGTACATCAAATTAAAAGGTGGTTCCTTTAAGAGTTTCAATGACCTAGAAATGGTGTTCCTAATGCATCACCAATTTCCCATACAATATGAGATTATAAATGAGCTATTTACTTCACTACATCAAGATAATGCCACTCACATTTTTGATCATATACATGAGTGGATACAAAGACTTAGGATGATTAAGACTCAGATTCTTGACAAACTCATTATGGAGTGGTTCACAAAGTCCCTTCTACCACCCATTTCTAGAGATGTAGCTATAGTTGGGGTGACTACTGAGGAGAAGGCCATTTGGTGTGCCCAACAATTAGATTTGATTTATTCTCATTTGAGCACCCTTTATGACATCATCCCAAATGATACTAAGTCATTAAAATATCCAAGAAAGCCAAACCTAGGACCCCATGCTGATGGTGTGGTTGGTTCAATTTCCCATACCTCTGTAAACCAGTTAGCTGATCATATGGATCAGATGTCTATTGAGTCAACTTTTGGTACTAGTTCTCAAACTAATGTGGTCCCTATTCAAACCTTTGAGTTTAATTCAATGCAATCCACACAACTGAAGAATCCTTAACAACCCGAAGGAAAGAAGAAAAGAAACAAAAAGAAAAATTCTAATACTGAGAAAGGGAATGCCTCCACCAAAAATTCTAAGGAGGGAGGCATTAAGGAGTAAAGGAAGAATTTTTTTCCCTGCACAATTTGTGGTAATACCACCCTACTCACCAATTTCCTTGGAAGGATGAGGTCCATACATTTTTGGCATAGCAAGGGCCCCCCCAATAACCTACTATCTTAACCCATCCTTCCCCCCTCAACCTCAAAACATGGTTTCCACAAATACTTCCCCTTCACAAGGGGTCATGGTAGGTACCCCTCACCACGTGGGGTCTTCCTCGAATGATGCCCTTTTCATGTGAGACAAAATGATAAATTTGCAAATGTGAGTCAAGAATTACAACATTCCTGAGACTTCTCATTCCGTGCCAGAAGCAACATCTTCTTCCCATCTAGATGGCCATCTTCATATTGATAAGCCATATTTTGACAAACCTCTTTTCCCCCCAAAAGGTATTATTCAACACACAATGCATAATCCAAACACATGGGCCACCCATAAATATAATATTGTGGAATACTTGGCCCAAGTACCATGTGCCATATATATACTTGAAGTCCTCCAAAGCTTCCCAACATAGTAGAAATCCTTGTTGTCAGCCATAGGTGGGGTTGATCCCTCATAGTCAAGTTTGATGACCTTTGATTCCTCTCAGATTACTCATAGGATCTCCCATCTTTATAGCCTTAATTTTCGTCATATATGCAAGAGAGGAATCAATAAGAGAATAGAATCCAAACTACATAATTTTCCTAAGGTTTAGCCCATTTTTGGAGATCCTTTTTGGACACGTAGTAGACAACAAGTGAGGGCCTACGCTAGTCACTAGTGGCTCAATAAGAAAGGAACTGCAAAAAATCTAGAATCAGGGAGTTACAAGGTGATAGGTGAGGGATGAGTTGTATATTTGTGTCCAAAGCCTAGGAAGTCACATCATTTAAGTCTCTAGTGGTCTCTAGAATATCTAGGAGCCTTTCCCAAGCCAACTCCAAGAGATATATAACAAAGGAAATTCTTGGGAAAGAGCGAGGAATAATTCAGAGTTATCTTATGCTGTCCAATTGTAGAGGTACCTATTCCATCTACCAAAGCTGAAATTTTGTGAAGCCTAGCCTGACCAAGGAGCTAAAGGAGGAACAAGTAGCAAGGAGGTCAAGGGAGCAAATATCAACAACCAAGGTATGAGTTTGATGTATTACTCTTACATTTATTAATATATCATTGGTTTTCTTCCAGATTATTTGTGTTTGTTTCATGGGTGGTTTGGATCTGATCTCATAAGTGAGATATCAAAGTAGATCTAGTGAATTTGATTATTCCTTACACTAGAGAAATAAAAGGATTGGTATTGTTTGTTACTTGTGTGCAATAAATAGGTGATAGGAGTTGGAGATGGAGTTGCATATCTACATCAACTAGGACATATAGAAATGAACTTCAAACAAAAGGTATGCTCATATAGTCATATTTAGTATAAAAAGGAATTGTTTTCTCTAGATACATAAAAAACATATGAGTCTAGAAACCCCTTTCTATCTAGGATTCCTAGGCTAATCCTAGAGATATTTTTCTGTAGATCTAATAAGATCCATGTGAGAAATAATCCCATAACAGAACTGGCAAATCCACAAAGGAAACAATATTTTCTATTTTAAGTCTCTTGGCCAATCCTTCCCTCTGTTTGATTATGTCTTCTTGTGATTATTCCTTTGATTGATTCAAAGCCCAAATCAAGTAGATATGAGAGATATGAAACATATCTGGAAAATATGGAATGGGTCCATCTTTCTTAAAAACAAAAAATTTCTCAGGTCCTCACCTGTTGCACTATAGGAGTCACGTGAGGACCTTCGCTGGTTGATAGGTCTCTGCCCCACAAGAATCTGCAAAAAATGCATATTTGTAGAGAAAATCCCAGAACTTTGAGTTTAGGCCTATCCTCTGAGAAATAGGGTTTTTCTATGGACTATTCTGATCTTGTCTCTATTTCTGTTTGAGTGGTTTTGGTCACATACGTTTCTATCAATCAATTTGTTGAATGCTTGTGTGGTTTATTTCCATTTCTTGGATAGGTTCCATTGTTTTCTGAGACTTTTGGTTCAGTTGGGAAAACAACCCTACTAACTTGAAGTGATCTAGTAGCACTTTTCATTGGTTGTGTTGTTTATCCTTTTGTAGTCACTATTCATCACTAGATCTACCCTCATAGTTGAGTTTTGGCTGAGATCTAAGTAGAGATATTGGAGTGGGATGATCCGACCTCATTTCCAATATCCTATAACCCACTTGCTTGTTGTTTATTGATGGTTTCCATTTGCATTGCATGTTCTTTCATAGATTAGGAATATTTGTTACATTTCCAATGGAATAATATTAAAAAGACAAAAAAGTTTGTTTCATGTTAGATTTGACTTTGAAGCACTCGTGAAGAGAATGCATTAGGAGCATTGTTTGGTTTCATATTGGAAGTGATTGTTGGCTGCTTGGTGTGTGTGAGTTTGTGTCTCCAAAAGTTTTCAAATAAAAATAAAAGAATGTCTCTCCCTCCCATAGCTAGATTTCATCAAAGTGAATAAATTGCATTGTCATTTTTTCATTTTCTTGGTTGGTTCCAGAGTCAAAACTTCACTAAAATTTCATCCGCTACCCTTGGAATTAAGCAACAATCTTAAAAAGAAAGCGTAATATAAAATCAATTGAACATATTTCTTTTGATAGTGAACCAAAATTATATAGGCTTAGGGTCTTGAATTAAGACTGGAGAGTAAACTCTCCAAGGCCACAAAAAGAAACCTAGAGTCATTAAAGAGAATTGAAATCCATTCTTGCAACAAGTGTGTTGTGAGCCTCATCTAACACATGAGTTAAACATGAGGTTGCATTGGGGCAACTAGGGATATTTCCCCTCTCTCCTTGTTTTGGTGTTTGCGATGCCGCTTAGATTGATACATATATGGGGGTTTCGTTGGTTAACGCCTTTAGAGATTTGGGATTTTTTACTATTCCTTTACGTGCATTCATACCTACGACTATTAGCCCGACCATTGATTTTTGGGTTGTAGCCTTAGTGACCTTTCCTAGAGAGGTAGGTGGGACGTGCCTATAATACCTAGGGCAGATGTTCATTCACATTCTCAGTTCCCCCTGAGGGTGACCTATTTAATAAAGGGTACTTGCATCGGTCAGGGATGTGTCATGTATATCATTGTAAGTGCTCCTCATACCTTCGATAGTCAATCATGTGGGGAATTCATATCCCCCATAGGGTTGGTTTTCCGAAGGTCCCTGATCCAATTAGTTTTCTTACTATTAGCCAAGATTTTATTAGGGGTGTGTTGCTTGAGTTTGAGTCTAAGTTAGACTTAGGTTAATTGTGTTTGGATTTTAACATAGTATATTCATTGTGGCTAAAATACTGTGCCGGTCCCGTCGACTACGAGGATTTGAACCCATTATAGAGGACCAACCAACTATCAAGAGGTGTGAGATAGTTGATGAATATTTTGAATGTATTGAATTTTGGTTCATTAAAACTAGTTTAGTCGAGGTAGAAGTGGTAGATGACTGTCCTTCACAAAATTTTAATCCTCCTTTGACTGAGCCTGATGCACCTCTACTTGTCCAAGTGAGGGAAATTTTTAGTGCACTTTTTCTCTTTGTTTAGTCACCCTCCCACCATGTCAGGAAAAAGTGTTTCATCTAGTGTAGCTGAGGCTACGATCCCATTCTCAAATGGTACAAGGGAAATCCCTAGGGAACATCCTAGTGATGTCTACATTTCCACCCCTTAGCTTCATTTTTTGATGTTAGTGGTAGCATCAAACATGTATTTCCACATAGGTCTATGTGTCTAGATGTGTGAAAATCATCCAAATCCTTCTACTCTTGAATTTACTTTAATTAAAGGAATTATTAAAGAAAAAATCTTTTATTAATTAATTAAGTAATTAGTTAATTGAGTTATTTGAGGAAAGTACTAAAAGTATTTAACATGTAATCTTATCATGTAGTCTTCTCATGCAATCTAAATCTCAAGTGATATTATAAATAGATTGTAAATAATGATTATAAAGAAAGGCTTGGGTGAAGGAGAAAGACACTTGATCATGAGTTTTGTTGAGAGAGTCGACACACATAGTATTAGATCACAAGGGATTGTGGTTCATGATCTTATATAGGTGAAGAAGAACTTTCATCTAGAGATCATACAGGTCAAGGAGAAGAGAGAACATAGGCATAAGAATGTGGGTTTTTGTCAAAGGAAACCACATGAGAGTGTTGGATTGTACATATATTTACGTACACATATGTGGGTCACAATGGATACAGTCACAGATATCCATGGGTCACAGAAGGGAAAGTCACATATACCTAAAAAAACATGCAAAATTGGTCGTACAACAGGTCAAACCTTTCCAGGTTAGTCTGCAGTTGTACTTCTCTCAGTGGGCCATTATCCCTATTATAGGAGCCCTTATTTTAGTATAATAAAATCATTCTCAGCACTACTTTTCCCTCCAGAGTTTTTCCAAGGGTATCTACCCAAAATACTAGTGTTCATGTGTGCTTGATTTGGTTTCCTAGTGTATGCTTTTGTTGCATGATATTGAGTTGAATATTTCAATAGTTTATTATTGTTTTGTGATTTGTTAATTTGATTGCAGTAGGGAAATCACTAAATGACAAAGTACCTAGGTGTTGGAGTAAGAATCTCAACATGGAATCAGAGAACATGCTCCAAAGGGAAGGAAGATAAGTACAGGGGCATTTTCCAGCAATAGGTTATTTCCAGGGCATTTTATCATATCTTAGGGATGGCAACAACACTATTGATAGTTGAAGACAAATCGGATGGAGCATCCAAATTTCTATATTGGAAAAAAAGAGTTACTTTGGTGTTGAAGGAGTATGAACTTTGGGAGTTTGTGGATAAAGAAGTTACTCCATTGATAGAGCAAACATCATTAGATGCTCACAATAAGAAGGAGATAAAATCATAAAGAGTTCTGCTATATTTTTTGAAGGATCATCTAATACCTCACCTAAACAAGAAAAAGACGACCAAAATGATGTTTGATGCCTTGGTAAGTTTATTCCAAAGAAAGAACATGAATAGGAAGATGATATTAAGGAATAAACTTAGATCGGTTCAAATGTCTATATCGGGTAATGTTACCAGCAATCTCATGAGGATAAAACAAGTGTGTGATTGATCCAGGTGGATATCGGTGGCCACCCACCTTCTCCAACTGGCCCAAAACATGTTTCTGGCATTTCTGGTAATTTACTATTTTTAGCAGTTTTTTCGGGTCCTAAACTTCCAGGGCCATTTTGAGGCCCTAAACGATGTTTTTTTTGGGCATGTTTCTCTCACAAATTAGCATCTACGATGCTATTTTTTATTGAGTGTTGTAGGCCTCGGATAGATCTTTCCAACGAGCTATCATATGCCTAAAACGAAGATCGTATGCAAAAGTTGCGACCCCGGGAAGTTGATGCACCAACTTACCCAAACGGGGCCCACATGACTTTTGGCGCTTCATCTCCTAGGGTTAGGTTTTTGGATGTCTAGGACTTTTGACATTCCCATTTATTGTAAAAGGGCCTTCAAAGCCTCATTGTAACCATCTTCTTGTGAATGCGAGTAGCCGTCACATCTCTTCTCAGAGATAAGCTGCCACCAATCTAGTGAGTCTGTCACTCTGTATTTTTACAGTCTCTGTACATTTATTTCATTAATAGAAATCATGTATTACTGTATATCTGTGTTTATGGTTGCATCTTCGATACATTTCTGTTATATTATTGAATATCTGCGATATCTCTGTGCATTTCTTTATTATATCTCCGATCTCATTTCGTGCCAAAAATAATCCGGATCAGTGGTATCAGAGCACGCTACTCTTGATCGTTTTTTTCAGTGCATGTCCCTGATGAGGTCCGAGTATAGAAAGTTGGGTCTCGAGCTTGTCTCTCTTGAAGACAATCGCTCTCGCACACCCAAGAAACACTCAATGGCGGAAGAAAAGAAAAACGACGCAGCAGACGATCCTATCAATCTGTTGCTTGAGCAAGCTCTCATGCGACAGAGGGACGAAATGATGGAGAATTTTTCCCACATCCTTAAACGTCTGCCAATAGCATCAGGCACATCTTCATCAAGCAACCACTTTGGAGGCACCTCACCTTTCAAGGTACAAGCTAATTTTGATATTCCTGTATTTGAAGGACAGATAGATGTAGAAGCCCTAGAAAAATGGTTAACTCTGCTAGAAGGTTATTTCTCTGTTCACAATTTTTCGGACAAAGAAAAGATCACCTTCGTACTCCTTAAAGCTCTCCCTCATGTCAAACATTGGTGGGAAACTTACTAGGAGCAAAGTTCCATAGAGGAGTTTGGAATATATGGGGCCGATCCCACTTGGGATTTTTTTGTGGATGCGGTAAAGGAACAGTATTACCTTGTTGGAAACTATGAGGACCAGTACATGAGATGGACCACACTGCGGAAAGAGAGGGGCCAAGCAGTTCCGGAGTTCACCAATACCTTCCATACCTTGTGCACCAAGCTGGGTATCAAAGACTCCGAGCGACATTTGGTTCTGAAATACCGTGGGGATCTACAAAGATACATCCAGACTGAAATGGATTTTCTGGACATCTCATCACTCGATGCTGCCTATCGATATGATGTTAAAATCGAGTAGAATTTTAAGCACCAAAACAAATGGGAGTTTGGGTCTGCAAATCTGCAACAACCAATGTATGACAAAGACAACCCTAATAAACAGTCTCCCGAAAACCAATCCAAGACACAGGAAAAGAAGGGTCACGGGAAGACAAACAAGGACACCGGAAAATGGTGTGATTTCCACAAAATCCCCTAGCACAACACTGATGAATGTCGCTCAAAACAGTCATTGGTGGCCGAGATCAAAGACAAGGAGCTGAACCCTGATTCAGAATCTGATTCTGAAAATACCGGTAAAGGATAGATCATTGATGCAGACCCCACTTCTATTGTCACGACTGTAACAATTCAACCAAAAGAACCAACAAATCCTGAAGAGGGGGAGCGCCTTTTTTATTCAAAGATGTGGGTGAAGGGGAATCCGCTGCCTTTTATTGTTGATAGCGGAAGCCAAAAGAACCTCATCTCAGCAGAGGTCGTCAAACAGTTGGGATTGTCGACAACACCACACCCGCAACCATACAACATTGGGTGGCTTCACCAAGGACGAGATCTTCGTGTCAGCCAGTAGTGTCGATTGTCATACGACATCCAACCCTTCAAGGATGAGGTATTATGTGATGTTTCCCCACTGGATGTCTGTAATGTTTTCTTGGGCCAACCATATATGTGGAAACACCATGCTATCTATGAGTCTCGACCCCGTAGTGTCATTATTACTCTGGGGGGTCATCTCTACAGGATTCCATAGGTAGTTCCAACTACTTCCCCACCTAAACAGTGCCACAAGGTAGTATTTCATACTACAAAATTCATCTTGTCCACAATCTATTCAAAAGGGGAACAAAAGGATACTGCAACCACTACAGTCTCGGCCCAAGCACCATCTATCCACCAGAAGTAGGTGGACAAGGTTGCAACAAAGAACAAAGATTCCTTTTGCACATAGTCATCTAAAATAGACAGACTAGTTAAAAAGGTCCAAACCTTCCAGCCAAAGGTTCATGATAGCCTTCAACAAGCTAAGCAATGCCACATCTCCAGCAAGGCAAGCAGATCACCAAGATTCAAATTCAACAATCACTTTTCCCTCTCCCCCGGGAACTCAATGCAATGGAGACAATTGCTTCCTAAGGAGGGAGGATTGATCCAGGTGGATATCGGTGGCCACCCACCTTCTCCAACTGACCCAAAACATGTTTCTGGCATTTCTGGTAATTTACTATTTTTAGCAGTTTTTTCGGGTCTTGAACTTCCGGGGCCATTTTGAGGCCCTAAACGATGTTTTTTTTTTTTGGGTATGTTGCTCTCGTAAATTACCATAAATGATTCTATTTTTTCTTTAGGGTTGTAGGCCTCGGATAGATCTTTCCAACGAGCTATCATATGCCTAAAACGGAGATCGTATGCAAAAGTTGCGACCCCGGGAAGTTGATGCACCAACTTACCCAAACAGGGCCCACATGACTTTTGGCGCTTCATCTCCTAGGGTTAGGTTTTTGTATGTCTAGGAATTTTGACATTCCCATTTATTTTAAAAGGGCCTTTAGAGCCTCATTGTAACCATCTTCTTGCGAATGCGAGTATCCGTCACATCTCTTCTCACAGATAAGCTGCCACCATTCTAGTGAGTCTGTCACTCTGTATTTTTACAGTCTCTGTACATTTATTTCATTAATAGAAATCATGTATTACTATATATCTGTATTTATGGTTGAATCCCCGATACATTTCTGTTATATTATTGAATATCTGTGATATCTCTGTGCGTTTCTTTATTATATCTCCGATCTCATTTCATGCCCAAAATAATCTGGATCAGTGGTATCAGAGCAGGCTACTCTTGATCGTTTTTTTTAGTGCATGTCCCCGACGAGGTCCGAGTATGGCAAGTTGGGTCTCGAGCTTGTCTCTCTTGAAGAAAATCACTCTCGCACACCCAAGAAACCCTAAATGGTGGAAGAAAATAAAAAACAATGGAGCAGACGATCCTATCAATCTGTTGCTTGAGCAAGTTCTCATGCGACAGAGGGACGAAATGATGGAGAATTTTGCCCACATCCTTAAATGCCTGCCAATAGCATTAGGCGCATATTCATCAAGCAGCCACTTTGGAGGCACTCACCTTTCAAGGTATAAGATAATTTTGATATTCCTGTATTTGAAGGACAGATAGATGCATAAGCCCTAGAAAAATGGTTAACTCTGCTAGAAGGTTATTTCTCTGTTCACAATTTTTCGGACAAAGAAAAGATCACCTTCTCACTCCTTAAAGCTCTCCCTCATGTCAAACATTGGTGGGAAACTTACTGGGAGCAAAGTTCCACAGAGGAGTCTGGAATATATGGGACCGATCCCACTAGGGATTTTTTTGTGGATGTGGTAAAGGAACAATATTACCCTGTTGGCAACTATGAGGACCAGTACATGAGATGGACCACACTGCGACAAGAGAGGGGCCAAGCAATTTCGGAGTGTTTGCACCCAATTCGTCACTAGGTGAGCAAATTAGGAGTGCTTACATGCCCAGTTGGGCTCTGCTAGGCATGACAACTGTAGAGTAAAAGGTTAGAAAGAAACACTACAAAATTATAAACTAGAATTAAACTAAAACAAATAAAAACTATGAGCATATAAAACAAATGAAAAATAAGTACAAATGGACCAATATCACCAATGTATAAGCTGATCTATTGATGAAATCCAAAGGCACAAAGAAGAAAAGGGGACTTGGGTCCCTTCTTTCTCCAATGGAAGGCTCTTGAGGCCCTCACAAGCTTGCTTCCCTTGCAAAGAAAAGATGAAAATATGGGTGAAAGAACTCCAAGCTTATCCACTCAAGTGAGAGGTGGAAAGCCCTATGAAATGTAGCTTATGATGTTTATTGCCAAAGAATGAGTCCTTAGCAATCTTAGCATCATAACAATACAAAGAATTCCTTGAGAAAATGGTGGTTATTCATGGCTTTTTATACCCTAGCATTGGGCTATTATGTGACCTCTTTGGAATGTGAAAAGGGGCTCTTTAGGGCTCAATTAGGTATTTGACCAGCCCACCATGAGGATTGAGCTCGGATTTGGTGTCAAATCGACTTGGGAGATGATCCATTAGTGGTTGGGAGGCCGACCAATTTCAATAAATGCGCCGTTTAGCAGGCACGCGGATTTTTCGCCCAACAGCCGCGCATCGTGTGTTGATGCACGCATTATATGTTGTTGTTACGCGCATATGCACACGAACCCAGGTTCTGTAAAGCGCCCTTCAATTTTTTGGTCATTTTGTATAGTTTTTGACCCTTTTGCAATGCTGTGGAATTAATCCTGTGCCATGAATGACTCCAGTCCTGTTTTGACGATGCAAAGTTCTTGTCGCCATGTGCGGACGGAATTTCAGTGATAACAGATGCCCCCTAATGAATGAGGTTAGGAGCATACGTATAGCCAAAATCCATCAATGTTTCATGTACTGAGAATGGTGGTGTAAGGGAGATCAAGAGTGGGACCGTGTAGAGCGATTCGTTGGAGAAGAAAGGAACCGATAGAACCCGACCTTCTACAAGGTGCGTAACAATATACAATTGTGTACAAACGAGGTGGGCATGCCCCATGCTTGTATGATGTAACTCTGAAAGAAGATGACATAAATGTTGGTGTAGACAACTGCAGCGCCCTCGGGGGCGGAATGATAAAGGCAGAAGACAATTCTGCAAAGGAACATACTCTGAAACATAGGTAATGGTCGCGGAAATAAACAACGACGGTGATGTGGGCATTGGTGGCCCTACCAAGTTCAGAGGTCTTCAGCAACTGATAATAAAAACTGCAATAGTCACAAAGTAAGACCCACCGCAACATGAGAAAGTGTTGGCGTCGAATTTTATGGGGGTCAACGACATCAGGGAGCAATGGTGTTTCTCCCTGTGCCGTCCGAGATCTCTCATTAAATGGAAAATGAGAATCAAGATACTGTCGCCCTTCTGGAAAATTGTGCTGATGTTGACAAAAAGGGGGACGTGACTCCCAGAAGCAAAGGGATTCACGGAATCTACTGTGGTGAGGAAGTGACAGAGGTACATGGACAAAGTCAAGAAGTGAGAAGACTCAAGACTGCCCTTGGTTGGAGAATGTATGAGACAAACAGTGGCCGCAACCGTGTGACAAGGTCGAGTGTCAGGGGGATGCCAAGACCGAGGATAAGTTGTGCCAGAGGCGGGACAAGGTGAAAAAATTCATAGGGTATAGGTAAGTGATCTAGGTAGTACTCTGAAGATATAGACGATGCCGGGGATGGTAAATGAGAAGTAATGCTCCAACCAAGGGTGACATAGGTTGCGTGTGGCCAAAAGGAAGGCAGGTCGCCAACAATGACGACAAAAGAAAACAACTGGAAATAAAGGCGTTTGTACAATACATAATGAATAATTTGGGTAAAGATGTACAAATATAGAAACGGGTGCCCCAGTGTGAAATGAGTGCCCTAGAGAGGGCATAAATTTCTTGGAAAACTGATGAAGGGTGGGGGCCCCATTAGCGAGTTTTTGTATGAGGTAGGTGAAATGAAGATAGGTTCGCAGATGGGCAAACTGAGGGTGGATGAAATGGTGGGTTCATGATCCTGCGGAGGTGCAGGTAAAACATAACATAACCATAAAGCGATGATCTTGGAGTCCATATGGGAAGCCAACAAAAATGAGGATAAGAAGTATGTGGTTGATCTGCAATCCTGATGAAAGAATACCGGGACTCCCATCCCTAAAGGGTAATGAAGAACAACATGAGTGTCGAAAGTGCCAAAAGGTGCTATGAATGGGACAACTCATGTGGGTGAGAATGCTACCAGATTACAGTACTGTAGATGCAACTGGAGGTGTGAGTACTGCAGATCCGGGAATGGGTATCCTAAAGGCCAATATCATAGGGTGTGACTGGAAATGTAAATGCAATACAGTGGGAGAGACTACATGCCAGTGCTGAGTATATACCTGAAGGAATGATGTGGAGAGATGAGGAGCGAGTACCTGCACATGGAACAACCAAATACCCAAAGTGAACAATATCTGAAGATAATAGCAAATATGAACATGTATTAGATAAATGTGACAATGCGCGTGCGTACCTGACCATGGTATGAAAAAAGGGTGCCCCGGGGGCTCAGGATGAAAAGTGGCCCAGGGACAACTGTGATGTAGGTGGCAGGATGCTGATCCCGTGGCTGAAGACGGCTCAAAAAACGGACGTCGTGGGCTCCCGGAATGGTGAGTGGAAGTTGGGAAAAAGGCCTATATATAGCTGTAGGGCCCACATATATATATGAGTATACATGTTTTTGAGATCCAAATGTTGTTTACAGGTGTGTTCTTTTGATGATGGTGATTTCTATTCTATCTATATGCTGTGACAGGATGTATGAGATGTTTTATGTATGTGTAGCTTGATGTGATATATGCCAATCTAACACCATGTTAGCTATTTCTTCTGTTGTTTAATTCAATTCTCTTGGAATATGTGTAAATGTAATGGAATCAAAATGTCGAGATAATAATCTAACCTGCAGGTATTTGCGAAAGAGACAGGGATCGCGTACACGGTACACATTGTTGAGCTGAAGAACGACTAGCTGGGAGTCGAGAAAAACGCTAAGGTGACGAATATGATGATGTTGAGCGTCGGTCAGGAGGCCAATGACAACAGTGTATTCGACTTGGTTGTTGGTTGCTGGTCCTAAACAGATGCCGCTGGAATGTAGCATTTCATGTGAAGGGGTGTAGAGAGCCCAAGCAGCCGAAGCAAGATTTTGTGTCCAACGGCTGGCGCCGTCGGCGTAGCCAATGTGGTAAGTTGGTGGAGGAGGCATCTGTCAACAACACAAAGGATAGTTTAGATAATGGATAAAAAAGATTAAAAATGCTACAAATAAAAATAACCTAAAGTAGCATGACTACGTTTAAGCATAAAATTTCTTGAGGTATAACCCATTGATGGGTTCTTTGAGCGAGAGGCCTTCGAGGGAGGCCAGGATGTATGCGCCTTTGGTGAGGCAATGTTGGATGATGGAAGGGCCATGCCAAAGTGATTCGAATTTGCCATGGCCAAAGGTATCATGGGTGATATCATAGGCTAGGACAAGGTCGCCTTCGTGGAATGATCGAAGTTAGCCTTGGATCATTTTTTGGCTGCCTCGTTGTTCTATAATGAGGATCGACGATCTTCATCCAGCGACTCCAAGGTCAGCAAGCGCTGCTCCATTGGAGCAGTGGCAGGTAAAAGCTCAATTACAGTGAAAAGGGTGGGAATTTCACATTCGATGGGAAGAGTTGCCTCGACCCCATGGACTAAATGAAATGGCGTAAAACCCATAGCGGTCTTCACTGCCGTGCGATAAGCCCATAGCGCGAAAAATAACATATGATGCCAATTGGTTTTATGTTTATTAACCGTGCGTTGTAACATGGTCTTGAGGACTTTGTTGACTGCCTTGACCTATCCGTTTGACTGAGGGTAATATGGTGAGACGAACTCGTGAGAGAAGCCTAACCGAGATGAGAGTTCGATGAAAATCTCATTCTCAAAATGTTTCCCATGATCAGAAATGAGTTGGAGTGGTACTCTGAACCGGGATATGACGTGGTTAAAGAAAAAATGCGTTGTTGTGTCAGCGGTGTTGTTGAAGGTGGGCATAGCTTCGGCCCATTTGGTGAAGTAATCGACAACGACCACAATGTATTTCTGACCATTTCTGGAGGGGGGATTACAAGTCATAAAGTCAATGCCCCATTTACAAAAGGAGCCTGCAGTGATGACCGGGTGAAGAAGAGCGGGGGGAGCACGGGCTTTGTTGGAATAGAGATGACATTGCTCACATCGTTTCACGGAATGAATGAAATCATGAAATAGGGTAGGCCAAAAGTAACCGACTCAGATAATCTTTTGAGCCGTGGAGATGCCCGAAAGATGGCCCCCACAGGCGCCGCTGTGGCAGTCGTTTAATACTCTGTCGACCTCGTCCATAGTCAGGCAGCGACGAAGAATGGTGTCGACGCCCCATCGATATAGGATGTCATCGATGAGGAGATAGCGGGGGGCCTGATGGAGAATGCACCGATGATCATCTCGTGATAGGTGGTTACTGAACTTTTGAGTTCGTAGGTAGACGAGAAGGTCGCCATACCAAGGATCATATGAAGTGATGTAGAAGAGATGTTCATCAGGAAAGTCTGTATTGACGGGGGCACTAGGTGTGTCGGAGGGAAGGGCTGTGACAAGTTCGGTGAGAACGAGGGCCTTCTTACTCTTTGGTGTTGAGAACGCGAGGTCGTACTCCTGAAGGATAATGATCCATCGGGAGAATTTGCCGTTAACTTGGCGACGGCTGAGCAAATATTGCATGGGGTTGGAATTTGTGATGACCTTGGTGGTGCGAAGCAGGATGTAATGGCGCAGTTTCTGAACTACAAGGACAACTACAAGAGCAAGTTTCTCTTCATGTTTGTACTTCAGGGGTGGTCCTGAGAGGTTCTTACTGACGTAGTAAATGACGTGTTCATGATTGTCATATCTGAGCTGGACGAGGACGTCGGCTACTGATACAGCTAATGCTGATACGTAGAGGATATAGTCGCTGTTGTAGTCAGGTGCACTAATCAATGGTGCATTGGAAAGTGATGTTTTAAGGTCGTCAAACGACTGTTGGGCATAATCGTCCCAATGAAAAGGGATGTCGTGACGTAGTAAGCGAAGGAAACCATGTGCGCGTATAGCGTAATCAGGAACAAAGCATCGAAGAAAGTTGGCTTTGCCCTGTAGACTATGTAGTTGTCTTAAATTCCGAGGAGGGGGAATTTCGGCGATGTCTTGGACTTTGAGGGGGTCCATGGTGATAACGCTTTGTGAAACGATGAAACCGAGGAGGCGCCCTGCGGTGACACAGAACACACACTTGAGAGGGTTCAAGTGGATGTTATACTGACGACACCATTGAAAGATGATTCGTAAATCATCGAGGTGTTGGACGCGTTGCTTGGAGCGAGCAGTGAGGTCGTCCAGGTAGGCGAGGATGATTGCAGCCAGATCATAAAAGATGTATTTCATGGCCCGCTGGAATGTTGCGCCAGCATTTTTTAAGCCGAAAGGCATGACACGATACGCAAAAGTACCCCACGAGGTAATGAATGCGGTTTTGTATTGATCGGCTGGGTGGATTTAGATTTGGTTATAGCAAGAGAATCCGTCCATAAAGGAGAGAGCCTCGTGGCCGACGCAATCATCGATAATCTGATCAATGAAAGGCGTTGGGAAGTTTTCCTTTGGACATGCATTATTGAGATTACGAAAGTTGATGCAGACGCAGATAGAGCCCTATTTTTTGTCGACGGGTACAGGGTTGGAAACCCATAAAGTGTAAGCGATGGGGTAAATGAATCCGGCCGTACGCAATTTGTCAATTTCATCTTTGATAGCCGTGGCCTTAGATGGGTGTAGCGGTCATTGTTTCTGGCGAACTGGTGTGATGTCAGGCCAGGTGTCGATGCGATGTTCGACGATAGAGGGATTGAGGCCAGGCATTTCTATGTATGACCAGGTGAAGATATCCCGATATTCCTGGAAGAGGGTTTTATATGCGGCGATTTCCTGAGGAGTGCAAGTAGCTCCAATGATGATTTCTTCGACGATGCCTGGTTTAATGGAAATGTCATTTTTGATGGTGGGGGAAATGTTGGCCAGATTACCTTCTTCAAAAGCGTCAGGTGCAGGAATGGGATTGTTGAACCAATCGATGGGCCCTGATGGGATAAAGTCTTTGGTTTCGACCGCGTAAATGGAGTTGTGGCTAGGAGGCAGGTGAGCTTCCTGCGGAAGGAAGAGGGCACGGTGATGTAGTGCATCCCAGGGAGAGTCTGGGCATTGTAACTCTTCCAGTATTTCTTCGTTGCATTGAAAACGACGAGAGTATAATGGATCGTGAGGAGTGAGCTCAGTAACAGTGTGGTTTCCCCCTGCTGAAGAAACAGAGGGGGTAATGCTAGGGGAGGGTGAGGGTTCACTCGACATAAACCATATATTGAGGTACTGAGGCGTACCCATGGTGGTGGGATGGGTAATCTCCGCAGGGGAATGAGAAGGAGAGTTGGGAGGGTTGCGAGGTAAATCCTCAGATGTGTTATCTAAGAACCAAGGAGGTATTGGGAGTGCCTTGGGTTCGGGTGAAATGATATGAAGATATTCGAATGGTGAAGAGATGTCAATGATCGCCTCTGCGGGTTGGTGATGTAGAGCTGACTGACGTTGCCGATATTCCAGAATTATAGGACACTGGTATGTAAAATGAGCCAATGAATTGCAAAGAGAGCAAGGGCATCTCATGCGTTCATTGACTGAAGTGGTGACATAGCGAATGTCAGTGATTTTTGTTGTGGAGGATGTGGCAGGGAGTGGGTTGTTCTGAAAGTTTTGGCTTATGATAGCTAAGGCCTGCCGGAAATGAGGTAGGGTTGGGAAATGATGGGTGTAATGGCCATACTCAGAACAGATGGCACATGCGAATTTGGTCTTCAGCCCTTTACTACTGGAAGGTTGAGTGGTAGCATCAGTAATGGGTGGTGTGGGGGTTGGATTGGGGGGAATCAAATTCTGTAATTCTGGTAGTGATGGGAAGTTGTTGGTTTGGTGACCCTCTTTGTCACACAAGGCGCAAGGTGGTGGGATGCGCGGAGGAAGTGGAGCTGTGGGCTCCTTCTTCTTTCGCCTACCCCCAGTTGTAGCAGGGGGGTAGGGAGTATGGGGGTAGTGGGGGTAGTGGGAGTGAGGACATGAATCGTCATGGGAAGTCCTTCCTGTGGGTGAGGGACCATCTCAGGTGGATGTAAGTACCACACTAGGATTGCTAGCACCATGTTGGGTAAGGTGAGTGTTGCGGCTACCTGGAAAGATTCTATACCGGGTGGAGGGTAAAAGAAGGGAATTTGAGTGAGGGGTTTGGGAACTGACTGACTCCCAAATGGGATTAGGCCCCTGAGGGGGTGTGGATTCATGGACCGTAGGGGTCGACGAGTGCGCAGGAGGCTCCTGTGGGTGTGGTGCTGGGACTGTTGAGACGTCAGGAATGACTGAAGCCTCCTGAGGAGGATGAGCATCCTCCGTGTGAGTTGTGTTAGAGGATACAATGCACACTTGATTAGGGGGAAGGAGTGGTGGTGCTCCATGGTACGTCCCTAATAAGGATGGATCTTTGAAAATACTAGGACCCATCTCGATGAGGGGATATACGTCTTTGTTGGTGTGAATGAGAGGAATAATGTTATCGATATTGGCAGATGGGTTAGGCTCGTAATGCAAGACTTGGTCAATGGTTACAATCTTTCCGTTGTGAGGGAACATGATTGTCCTAAAGACTGATGATGCCACTGCCTTCATAGAATACATGTAGCTACATCCAAACAAGATATTGTAATTGAGTTGAGCATCGATAACTTCAATGTTAATGAGAATTGTTTTTCCCCCGAGTTCCACGGGGACATTTTGGAAGAGCCCTTCAGGAGACGATGGTCGTCCGTCATAAGCTCGTAATGTGATGGTGGAAGGTATGAGTTCCGGGGAACCAAGCTTCTGCCATACTTTTTTGGACATGATACATGTATATGCCCCTTCATCGATGATACACTGATGGACGGTGATGTTCCGTATTTTTACTGGTAGTTGAATAGAAACTGCGGCGGGCAGACGCGGTTCGCAGCTATCAAGGTCAAAAGTGATGAGTCGAGTATCGGCAGGGTCGACTGCGCCCAAGGCGGAAAGTAGAGATTTCCGCTAAGTAGGGAAAGTCTGGAGGACTTCCAGAACTGACATGGCAGCCAGGGATTGTGCTAAGTCATCTACCAAGCTGTAGTTATGAGCTGCCCTAGCCTGTGGGTTGTGGACATTCCTGCGCAATGGGATGCGAGGGATGCGTAATGGTGGTTTGGAGGAAGGGCGAGGGATCACCAACGGAGGTCCCGTTGGTGTCGGGTTTGTTTCTGGAGATGTAGGAGTAGACTCAGCTGTTGTAGGATACTGACGATTACGTGTTTGCAGAAGGATTTCTTCCTCACTGGTGAGGAGGATCGTCCAGTCTGCAGGATTGTTGGGATTATGGTATTGGCCCACTTGAGGTGGGGGATGCTGCGTGTCCTGTTGGGTGTTTATGACACCTTGATGTGGGATAGGATTTTGCAGTATGGCGGGAGGGGGTTGTTGCGAATACTGTTGTTGTGCCTGCTGCGGCGCAGGTTGCGCGGGGGAGGGGGGAAGGCTCCCTGAGTCTTTCAAACTTTTGAAATCAGTGATCTGGGGGCAATGGTGAGTGTAATGACTGTACACACCACAAAGATCACAAGGGTGGATAGTTTTAACAGTATTCTGCCCTTGGCGTTTGTTGTTATTGCCCCCTTGGGGGTTTTGGTTCCCTTGGTTCTAATTGCCCCCAGTGGGTTGGTGCTGTGGGGGTTGATTCCCGCCTTGACCAGGATTGTTGTTATTCCGGTTCCATCCCTTCTTCTTGGCATTGTTCGAAGGGTGAGTTGGGTTGGCTGTGTTCAACTGTTCAAAATTTTGGTATTGTTGAGTAGCAGAGGGTTGAACAAAGTTTACCCCCGCATGAGGGTGTGGGGGAGCCATGGGTTGTGGAGGACCAGGAAAGGGAAAGTATGGATTTTTTGGTGGTACCGATCCATAGGGTACATAGGAAGGCGTCGTTCTTTCACTGGTACTATAAGATGATGTTGAGGGGGTACCATTGTTTGAGGGAATAGGTGGATGTATGGGAGGTGCCGGTGGTGGTCCACTAATGGGTGGAGGTATAGCAACAGGGTATGGCTGTTGATATGGGGGTGGGGGGTAGTAAGAAGTGCCCCCATATGCCGGCGGGTATTGAGGTGTTCCATACATCGGTGGTGGTTGGGGTTGTGGACCATGGTGTGCGGTGGCACCTATTAGTCCGTCTGCTGAGTGAGACATCCCAAGTTTGTCTTGGCAAAATGGCACAGGTTTTGGAAGATCAGGAAGTATTGTGTACAAGTATCCTGACTGTGCATAAATGAGGTCATATTGTTGAGCCTTTCTGATGGCTTCCTCTTCAGATTGTGGGAAGGTGGAAGCTACATCTTTACCAAGGAGAGCGACAAGTGATCTAAGAAACTAGTCAAGGCATTGTTGTTTGGTGGTTTTTGCTTTACACAAACTACGTCGCCTATGCCACTCATGTATGTGGTCAGCGATGTGGGTGGCTGAGGACTGTTTTAAATTAGACAGTAGTTCAAGACTGTTGTCATGGCGGATGGGTAATTGGAAGAAAGTTAAGAATGCTTTGGCCAAGGATTCAAAGGTCGTATGGGACCCTGATTTTTCTTCAACATACCATTTGGCTGATGGGCCAGTAAGTGTGCGTTGAAATAATTGCAATCTGACGAAATCATCCATAATGCTATTGGAAGAACACCATAGATGAAAGGTCATGACATGATTGGCAGGGTCATCCCCTGCCTTCCCTTCAAACTTTGGTATGTCTGAAGGAAGTTTGGTTGGCATTGCAAGCCATGTGGCGTCATGCAATACAGGATCATTGGTAAGTTTTGTGAGATCCGGTATGTTGAGAGAGGCCAAGTATGGAATCTGTAGTGGGGGGGGGAGGGTTATCTCTGGCCATGATGTGTTGTGAACCTGACCCTTGATGGGGACTAGGTGGGTTGGTGCTCCCTCCTTGAGAGGAAGTGGGTCCCCCGCTTCCGTGCAAAGGAGAGCGAGTGACTGGGTGACCTTGGGAATTGGAACCAAGTAAGGTAGAACCAAGCAAAGCTGATCCTAAGATGGTAGTACTCACAGGAGTGTGTGAAGGAGGTACCGATGAACGAGTACGACCAGATACTCCCCCTAAGATAGGAGGAAGGTTGAGCAAGCGTCGTGAACGACAGGGGTTCTGTGGTTCCCCTATGATGTCAGACTAATTGTGTGAAATGTGTGCAATAAGTGGTGAGAGAAATATAGAACCAAGAGTCTTTGCTGTGACTGTCTACACAATATATATATCAAATTCAAACTATAATC
>ML785420.1:57268-69246 GCA_009831015.1 Picea engelmannii
TTCAAGCTAAGTCCTTCACACAATTCTTTCACCAATTCTCCAATGAATCTTGCTTAACCTTTTCCATGATAATTCCATCAATATATAGGAGAGAATGAGATGGTTACTTGGATAAGAATGATCCCACAATATCAGGGAATCCAATACAAGGATAACCATTCGAATGCCAACCCATTCTTCTAGAATATTCTCTTCTAGAACCATCAAGAATCCATCTTTTTCCAAGCTTTAGAGAAGGTTCGCACCCTAGCTATGTAACACAGTGTGAGAATTTTACATCCTAGCTTAAGGTAGCCTGCGAGAATGGGTCATTCTCGCACCCTGGGATACTAGCAACATGTGAACTCTCTTCAAAAGTATGTTTTCTGGGAAGAGATGAATGTTAGTTTTCTCATGAGAAATTTCTTATGAGGAGCCTGAGTACACCATCATCAATACACCATCATGATGACTAAAATCATGGGTAACAAAATTCCCCCCAAAGTATGAGGCCGGAACCAGTGACAACTGAAAGACTTTGTAAACTGCATGTGTGTGTTGGAAACTAGGAGCACACCTAATCGGAAACCTATGAACAACAAAGCATCCGCAGAATATCAAATATATCAATTCTAAGGTAGGCATTCCCATACTCAGATCACATATGGATGACATTATAGACATAGGTCATGGCCACCAATCATACACTGTAGATCCATGCCATCAAAATATAGCATAGCCACCAGGAATACACTGTGGATCTATGCCAGAAATTTCAAATTAAGACGACATGCCACGAGACATACAAAGTGGATCTATGTGTCACAAATTATACATACTCCATCGCAACTTGGACAAAGAGATGATATCCAGGGGCTTCAAACTTGTCGCCCAAAAGTACGAATCTAACCATGTGATTACATGTGTTGAAGTCGAACATGGAAGAAACCACTTGATTACCAGTCATTGATGAAACCGTTAACAAGTGCGAGGGAAATCACCATTAATGTCAATGACTCCCAAGGTACTCTAGTACAATCCATCGAGTGTGAATGAATGAGTTGAAGTCGAACATTTGACAGAATCTTGCGATCAGGGGTCAATGATGTAAACCCACTATTGAAAGCGAGGAAACCTGCCATTGAGGCATGCAAGTTCCAAGGTACCAAAAAATTTCTAAGTCTTGATTTCAGATAATGAGCTAAAGTCGATGGAACAAAACTCGTCACAGGAGGGCCTTGATGTATCCCCCATCAATGACACGAAATGAGTAACATATTTTGAAGGTGAAAAAGAGTATGATGTAAATTGGACTGGACACAGGGAAGGTCGACACGAAGAGAATGGACAACTGCAGATGGCCGACTCAATAAAGGTTTCATATGGACTTCTCTTGAACATATGAACGACACGACCAATGATTTGGCAGCTTTGACTCAAAGATGACATAGGGTATGACCTTGTAGCAATTTGAATGAGAGGCAAATGGATTTCCCAAACCGGCTTCAAATATAATGAATAGGGGGTGTCATGTTCAAGAGCGACACTTACTGCTAATCAATATGAAGATGAAAACATATCCCTTTCCCAAATTTTGCCCCACCATTTCTGGAAAGTACCTCTTTATTTTTACACAAGATTGAAGAGGATAACATATGCTTGTTGATATAAGATTATCCTTCGGATAAGTCCTTCAGAGTATTTTTAACGAACCCTAGGAAGGAGTGGTTCGGTCCCATTACAGGTCTGTCAATGTTTATTTAACGAGTCCATAGATAGAAAACTCGAAGGTTTTTCATGATTATAGAGTCTGGAAAAACACTTAAAAGAGAACTCTCTCAGTTCCTTTTTCGTAAAGTAATCTGATGAGACCGAAAAAGAGATAAATTGTCGCTCACCAGACGCTTTCCTTCAAATACTTTATCGAGTGTGAAAATAGCAAGGTCGCTCGGCTATCTTTTCATGTTTAGAGAGTCTGAAAAGAGCTTAAAGAGGACTCTAGGGGGGTTCCTTTTTCATATAACCTTGTTGAGCCCGAAAAAGTGATAAAAGTATGCTCGATCATGTTCTCATGTATTTTCAAGCGTGAGAATGAACAAAGACCAAGCTCGAGGTTTTATACAAAAAACATAAAAAACAATCAAAACACGCGATGATAAAAGAAAAATTATGTCCGCATCCCTGTATATGAACATCAAAATCGTTACGCCTGCAAAAGTTACACTCAAAAGGGCATTAGGGTTTAGGTTTCAATAAATAAATAATTATAAAAAATCAATAATATGGTAAAAGTAAATATAAAGGAGTAAAACTCTTTTTACCATATCATTTTCACTTTTCCACTATTTGAGCCCAAAAACCCCTCTTTTACCCTCAAAATTTGGTGTCAGATTGCGGGAGTTACGAGCATCCATTCGACGAGCCGTCAGCGACAGTGAGGTAGGCTCTTTGTCCTCTACTCTTTCATGGTTTTATTTTGCATTTTCATTCGTAAAAACTCATTTTTGAGTTGGTTTTATGAGCCATACTTGCGCTCAGCCATTCTCGCAGGTGGGTTACACGGGACCTGCAAGAATGGGTCATTCTCGCAGGTGAGCTCACAACAACCTGCGAGGCTCTCACACTATGCCTAAAGGGAACCTGCAAGAACCGCAAAGCATAAAAGTTTTTTTTTAAATTTGCACAATGAAAAAGAACCAATTCATGAATATAGTTGCCAATCCTCTTCTTGTGCTTCTTATGCAGGTAGTTGGCCATCAAAATGGTTCTTGAATGGTGTGAAAGGGAAAACGAAGAAGATAATTCCATTGCTGGAAATCATCCACCCACTATTGCCGCTTTGAGAAACTGTGGCCTTCTGAAGTACTTTCGTATCCCGGGCATGAGGGCCCAAGTTAGGTTATTAGAGTACCTTGTGCACATGTGGGATCCCGATCAGCAGGTATTCCATGTAGGGGTCCACACACTATCCTTAGATATTGAGGACATTAACTTCTTGACTGGATTGTCACGGTGAGGGTACCACGTGAACCTGACTGGTAGCATAGGTGGTGGGCTGCCCATGAGTGATTAATGTCGCTTACACTGTGTTCCCGAGGCAGAGAGGAAGAAAGGGAAAGTAGCTATTTGGGGAGTGCGGGATTTGACCCTCCGCACTATTTTATTCACCATTGCACGGATGGCTGGGAGCTCCACTCCTCAAATGGCGCTCCATAGTTACTTTCAGTATGCTATAGAGTGTACTGAACCTTGGGTTTTTAACTGGGTAGATGCAGTGCTTTGTAGCATGAAAAGACAATTGACCAAATGCAGACGAGGCAACCTGAAGCAATTCGGGTACGAATCTTTGTTAGTGTCCTTCTTTCTCGAGAGGGTTCCATTACTGAGGCTGCAGGTTGAGTGGAATTTACCGGCTCCCAGGGATCCAAGAATGCTGAGATGGTGTCAGCTCATGGCCTGGCACGTAGCTGGACCAATTATCAAGTATGATGATACCTTCTTCGACTGGCTGCGACCACAGATGTTGATGGTCGACGATTATGCTTATGCCGTGTTGGATTTTCGAGGAGATCCAGACTTAGTACTACTAGAGGATGCTTAGTGGGGGGAACTTGGTAAGAAGTACACATTTTTTTCTTTTTAAATGTTTTTGTGAATTTTATCATATTCAAATGTTTTTTATATGTTCTTCCAAAGACTAAATACAAAATCGTTGTTGATGACACAGATGTGGGACCTTACCGACCTCTTGGTACTTCTCCCATTCAATGGCAAGGAGAGGTAGTGCCCGTGCCACAATGGGACGCCGAGGATTATCAAGAAGTAGAACAAAACCTAAAGGGTTTGACAACATATATTCCAGATATGCCTCTTGGAGAGGTTCCACTACGTCATCAGCGTCACACAGTAGGAGTTTCAGAATCCATAGGCCGACTGCTCCGTAGGGTTGCTCGGGCAGTCGTATGTTACCATGAACGTCATCCATGACATCATTTTGTAGAAGCTATGAGCTTCAAATTTTGACATTTTGGTCTTCGGATAAAACTTTTTGTAAAAAACTCTTTTGATCGTTATATATACAGACGGCTTCTACTGGTTTACCTTGTATTGTGTGAAAATTGATGTGATTGATTTATAAATGATCCAAATGTCTGTCTAATACATAGTTAGCCAATGCATCCATTAATGTATTTAGACATCTAGGAATATGTTGATATTCAATATAATCAAAATAACATTCCAAGAGGCGAATTCGCAAATACACCTGTAACAAAGTAAGACTTCGAATAGTATAAACATTACTTAACTGTATCACTACAAGCTACGAATCGAGTCACACAACCAAATGACGGATTCCGAGTGAGATAACATCAATCAAAAATTCGATAAGGGTGCTATACTCTACAATATTGTTGGTCGCACGGCTGAGACACACACCTCATAAGGAGACAAGTTCGTTTGTAGGGGCGTAAATTGCCCATGCAGCAGAAGCAAGGTTCTGAGTACTATGGCTAGCACCATCAGCAAAGCCAATATAGGGTAGCGAAGACTTCGACATATGGAAATAAAACACAATGTCACATAAGGGCAGAGACTAGATAACGACAAAAGCAAGCTATAGTAACACACAAGAAGTATGATACAAAAAAAATACAAGTACTTGTGCACAAATGATTTTATGCATAGTACTTCTTCAAGTAAAACCAATTCCTGGGTTCACTCAAAGGGATACCATTGTAATCTACTAACTCGTAAGCTCCTTTTTCCAAAACTCGTCGAACGATATAAGGACCTTGCCACATGACTTAGAATTTTCCAGCTCCTAGCATATCTCGATCTTGTTCATAGAGAAGAACGATATCTCCTTCAGAAAAAATGTGAGGCTTGACATGTTTGTCGTATTGGGCCTTGACATGCTTTTTCTGGGCTTCGATGACTAGGGTAGCATCACGTTGAGTTTCGTCTAATCGCATAAGATACAATAGACGTTCTTCCTTAGCAGAAGTGTTTGGTAGGGGTTCAACAACTAGTTTTAAAGAGGGTATCTCGCATTCAATCGGGAGAATAAGTTCCAAGCCATAGACTAAATGGAAAGGTGTAAACCCAGTAGAAAACTTGACGGATGTTCGGTAAGCCGACAATGCCAAAAACAACATTGTGTGGCAACTTGTTTTTTGAATCCCTATCATTCATTAAAGCATAGTTATGAGAACTTTGTTAATTTCTTCGACTTGGCCGTTGGCTTGGGGGTAATAGGGCATTGAGTTATCATGGTGAAGACCCAACTTTTCAGTAAGTTCGAACATCATGAAGTTTCTAAAGTGGCCATCGTGATCGGTGACGATAGCTTGGGGAACACCAAAACGAGCTATGACATGATTAAAAATGAATAATGCTACGGTCTTTCCAGTGTTGTCAAATGTCGACCCGTATCAACCCATTTCGTAAAGTAATTGATGGCTACAATAATATATCCATGCCCCCCAGCCGAGTGAGGGTGACATGTCATGAAATCGATGCCCCATTTTGCAAAGGGACCAATGGAGACCACAGGGTGAAGAGGAGCGGGATGTGACCGTATCTTGTTATTATAGGTCTGGCAAGCATGGCACTTTTGAATGGCGATTATGCAGTCATTAAATAAAGAAGGCCGAAAATACCCTGCTCGTAAAATCTTCTAGGCAGTAGCATACCCAGACATATGACCACCATAGGCTCCAGAATGACAGTCATTCAGAGCTTTCTCGGCTTCGTCGAACGTTAGGCAACGTCGAAAAACAAATTCAATCCCCCGACAATAAAGAGTATCCCTGAAGATAATGTATTGACAGGCTTGGTAGCGTATGCGACGTCGGTCAGTACTAGAAAACGTTGTCCAGAAATTATGGGTTTGGAGATATATAATGATATCACCATACCAAATATCATCAGAGCTAATAAGGAAAAGAGATTAATCGGGTAATGAATCGACTGCTACATTTTCCGTGTCAGAATAGGGAAAGTCACATATCAACTCAGAAAATACTAAAGACTTCTTGGACTTGGCGTGTTCGAATTCCAAGTCAAACTCTTGGAGTATCACAATCCATTTGGAGTATTTCCCCCCTAGCAATTGACGTGTGAGAATGTGTTGCATAGGGTTGCAGTTGGAAATCACTGTAGTCTTGCGTGAGAGGATATAGTGATGGAAGTGTTGGATAGCTTGGACGACAACCAAGGCCAGTTTTTAGAAAGTTAAATAATTGATTTCAGTAGGCGTTAGACTTCGAATCAAGTAGTATATAACATGTTCATCGTTAGCATCATCCTCTTGGACGAGAACCATACGAATGGTGTAATCTGAGGCAACAAGATAGAGGAAAGAATCATGACTGTAATCGAGGGGAAAGAGAAGCGGAGCACGCATTAGGGATAATTTCAAAGATTCAAAAGCATTGTTGGCAATGGTATCCCAAATGAAATCTGAACCCTTTTTTAAGAGCCGCGTAAATCCACGAGTGATCTCAGCATAATTTGGGATAAAACGACGAAGAAAGTTTGATTTCCCCTACAAACTTTGTAACTGGAAAAGTGTAGAAGGAGGAGGGAGATTAAGGATCGCCTCAACCTTTAAAGGATCGACTCGGATCCCTTGACGCGAAACGATAAAACCTAGAAGTTAGCCGGATTCCATGCAGAAAATGCACTTATGAGGATTCAAACGTATATGGTAGAACCGACAGCGGATGAAAATGGCTCGGAGGTGGGTTGGATGATCGAATCGACCGATCGAGTGAGCGGGTAAATGATCCAGATATGGTTGGATGATGTGCTTGATATCATGGAAAGCATAAGACATAGCGCATTGAAAAGTTGCACCAACATTCTTGAGACCGAAAGGGAGTTTACGATAGGCAAAAGTACCCCAAGGAAAAATAAAATAAGTCTTATGTCGATCCTCGGGAACAATGTTGATTTGATTATAGCCAGAGAAACCATCCATGAGAGAGAAGATTTCACTTCCGGCGCAATTGTCGACAATTTGATTGATGAAAGGGGTAGGAAAGTTGTCTTTGGGACAAGCTTTGTTGATATCCCTATAATCAACGCATACACAAATTGTGCCTTGTTTCTTGTCGATCGGGACAAGATTGGAAACCCAGTCTGTGAGAGCCACCGGATAAATAAAGCCGGATTTAAGAAGTTTCTCGACTTCGAGTTTGATAGCAGTCACTTTACGTGGGTGAACTGGATGAAGGCATTACCAGACGGGTTTAGCGTTGGGGTATGTATTTATCTCATGTATCACAATATCAGGGTCGATACCCGACATTTCTTCATAGCTCTAGGCGAAGATGTCACAAAACTCTTTGAAAAGGGATGTATAGGTGATGATTTCGTCAGAAGAAAACGAAGCTCCGATATGGACATTTTCGACAATCCCAGGTTTGACAGAGATATCAAGGGGAATAGTGGGCGAGATATTTCTTAAGTTCCCTTCAGAAAACACATCATGTGTGGACTCGGGAACGATGGAGATGAAGACAACGGTCGACGGGGTCGAGATCCATTGGTATTTCTCAAGGGTATGTTTCTCCAGAAAGAGGATGGAACGATGATGTCCATCGTCCTAAGGGGTGTCTTCCATGACAAACATGATCATCTCGTCTGTGGGAAAAATGACATGGAAAGGATCAGGAGACAACTCACCAAGAGAGGGGGTAGAAGGTGTTGCCGATTGAATGGCCTGATAGGCGGATTCGACCGGACTTAACGACATTTCGTCGCCGTAATGAAGATGATCTCCAGGGTCAGGTACTATCCAGGGGTCGTGAGATGCAGGATATTCATGAATCGAGGTGGAGATCATGTTGATTGAAGCAACAGACGAGAGTGGAACATCGGGCGGTGGAATAGGGAAAATACCCATTAACGAAGAGTACTTGAGAAGGCCTACACCGATGTTCTCATAACCCGGTGGGGTTTTAGCAATGAATGGTACGTTGCCAGTATGGGTATTGGAATTAAAGAAGGCTAGTTGGTCGACGGTGATGACATTTCCTTGATGTGGGAAACGTACCACATGGAAAAGGTTCGACACAATGGCGCACATGGAATCGATCCAGCTGTGGCCAAGCAGAAGATTGTAATCAAGGGGAGAATTAAATACTTCCACTTTGACTTGGACCATTTTGCCTTCTAACATGATGGGCAATGAAGGAATGACACCATAGGGCTTAAATCCAGAGCCATTAAAGGCTTTAAGAGTGTTCTGGGATTCGTTCAAAGAAGGAGAGCCAATGGATTTCTAGCAAGCAAGAGACATGACACACGTTGAGGCACCCTCGTCGATAACGGTTTGGAAAATATTTTTGTCAGAGACAATTACTTGGATATGGAACGTGAGTTGAGGGGGTAACCTTGGAATGTGATCTTCCAAGTCAAAAATTATTAAATTCGTATCCGTCGAGTTGATTCCACCGATAGCTTTCAACAGGGCCTTCCGTTGTGTGGGACAACTTTGAAGGACTTCAAGGGCTGACATCACAGAGGGTTATTGGGCTAGATATTCAACAATGTTGTAGCTCTGGACAGGACGAGCATGAGGATTGAAAGTCGATTTCTGAACGACGCCTTTTGGGGGGCGGTCGAAGAACTGTGTCGAGGCTCGATCGTTCGAGATGAAGAGGACCGTTGGTAGGTGGAGTCGCAGGAGAGGGTTGTACCAAGGAAGGAGGTAGATCATCAACCTTCTCTTTAGAGGGAGAATAATATTTGGCTCGAGTAGTAAGTGCAACGTCGCTCTTCTTTGAATCACCGGTACACATCAATACATAAGATGTATTAGAAGATGAGGGTTGGTCATGGATGACCAACTGAGCCTATTGTTGAGACGGGAAGGGTTGGGACAAAATGGCCGGTGCAGGTGGTTTTGGAGCTCCTTGAAGGAACTTAGTGACCTCGGTGCATCGTGGACAATCCTTCGTGTAGTGATCATCACCACAGATAAGACAAGGGTATCGAGGTTTGTGCTTATCCCGATCTTCAATAGGTGTAGTTTTGGTTCACTTTGCTTGAGAATTATTTTTGTCCTCCTTATTCTTACCTCTTCCCTTTTTAGATTTGTTTTTACCGACTGGGGTAGATTGAACTATATTTACCTTAGAAGTCTTACTGGTGGGAGGGGTAAGAGACGGAGCATTTTGAACATTAGAAGAAGCAGGTTTGGGGGTTGTGCTTGAGGCGAAATGTGGTTGGGCCTGGAAAGTGCCAATCACACCATTGGTTGCATGCGAAGTAGCTGGAGTAGTTGAAGTGGCGAAAGTGGAAGGATGAGGCAAGTCAGGTAGGAAATCGTAAAGGGTACCTGTTTGTGAGTAAACGAGGTCAAGATATTGAGCACGACTTATAGCCTGCTCTTCTGTGACTACTCCACCCATGGCAATGTCATGACCGATATCATTCACAAAAGATTTCGTGAACCATTCTTCCAGTAATTGATCGGGGAGTTCGAGTTTAATGAGACGTCGTCTTCGTCGCCACTCATGAATGTGATCGGATATATGAGTGGCCTTGTTATGTTTGAAGGAATTCAAAATCTCGGTCCCCGTGTCATAACGGATCGATAACTGGTAGTGTTTGAGGAAAGCCATAGCTAGGGTGTTGAAGTCAGAGAAGAAACCCCGTGGTAATTCTATATACCACTTCACAGCAGAACCTGTGAGGGTTCATTGAAAAAGACGTAAATGAATAGAGTCATCCATCAACGAGTTAGACGAACACCATAGGTGAAAATTCATAACATGATTGTTTGGTTCCTCTCCCTCTTTGCCGTTGAATTTAGGAATGTCCGATGGTAGCTTGGCTGGTATAGCAGGCCATTGGGGAGAGTGACGAATTGGATCCTTTAAAATCCTTGACAAATCTGGAAGAGCCAAAGTGGCTATGAAAGGTAATTGTCGATTCACCTGTGGGTACTGGTGGCTTTGGGGAGGAAGCCCCGTTGGCAAACCAGTAGGACCATAAGAAGTCTGCATATAATGTGAAGACCCAGGCAGATTCGGTGGTGGTTGGAGAGGATAGTAGCTCATAGGATTGTACCCTAGAATAGGGACTTGAGTTTGAGCATTTGCCCCCCAAATGGTATTGAACGAACCTGGATATGGTTGGCCCATACTAGGGGGTATTACGGATGCAGCTGGAAACTGCTGCCCCCCAGGCGATTGAGGAGGATGTTATATCAACTGATTCCAATCTTGGACCAAGGACGGAGGTGTGTTTTTCCCATAAGGCGGGGTCGATCCTCCTATCGAAGGTGGTGTTCCAATTGGGATTTGTGTGCCAAAAGGAATTTTCCCACTGAGAGGGGGTTGAGTCATACCACCTTGGTGAAATTTTCCACCAACGAGAAGCTGGTAAGTTGGTGTGAATGATGGAATAGTGCCACTAGGATTAAGATTGCCAATAAAAGACGAAGAAGGTCATCCAAAAGGAAATTGAGGGAGTGTTGGAATAAAACCGGGAAGAGAGTGACTAGAAGAAGAAGGACCACCAGGAGAGACAAATGGGGTTTGCATAGGAGTGGGAATGGAAGCATTCAATGCATGGTATCTAGGTGGTAGTGTCAGAGTGACGTTGGGCGTTCACAGTGTGCTGATGGGAGCGAGACTAACCACAGTAAACCTGGTTGGAACACTCGTAGTATCTAGGAGATGGGCCATTTCGACAGGGATGGTAAAGTGATAGGCTAAACGATACTGTCTCTGGACTAGAGATTTCGGAAGTCACAGGTGGGTTGATTTCGGAAATCATAGGTGAACCTGGACCAAAAAGGTCCCGTCGAAAAATGCCCGTAGACCAAAAAAGATCTTGGCCTTCAATGCCAGGAAAGGGTCTAACTGGTGATCCAGAAGATGTAACAACTAAGTCTCCGGAAGAATTCAGTCACATAAATGTTCGCTCAGAATCAAGGTGAAGTCGAAAGTCCTCTCAAGTATTTGTAATTTTGAAATTCTCTAGAGAGTCAGTTCGTTCCACTTGTGGTGTGGTGACAACTGGGACTTCACTTTGCCGAGGAGAGCCCTCAGGTGTACTTGTAGGCAAGGGTTGAGAACCTTGCATTCTACATGAACGATGTGGATGAGCTATTGTAAATGAGTGACAAACTCCACGAAGAAAATCATATGGTCAACTTTGGTAAAAACAACACATGCTAGTAAACAAAATCTAGGAAGCAACACCAAGAAAACAAGACCTTCTAATTCCAAAGTCACTAGTTGGTGATGAAATCCAACATCGCAACAACGAGACGAGAAGGGGCTGGGATAGGGTGGAAAAGTTATGCTGACGATCTGCTTAACGGAATTACACCTTGGTGCAAGCTCCCACACATAATCATGGGTATACCCTCTAAGGAGCTCGAGTGAGTTTGGTCAATGTCGATTCCAGGTACCGTGAAGACTTTCCCCTTCATAGTCACCTTTTGTAAGACCCTAGAAAGATAGGACACTAAAGTTACCACCGACAACAATAAATCCTGGGGGGACAGTCGACAGTTCGATCCACATGCAAGGGCAGGGTATCTAGCCCAAAATCAACTCAAAAGTCTTCCACTCATCATTGTGGGTATACCTCCAAGTGATCCCCGTAATATGTGCAATCTCTACACTGATATCAACAAAGTAGGGTGAGTAACTCTGTCGATATCAATGCAACCTCATGTTTGACCCTTGTGTGAGAAGGGATTCCCAAGATGTTGCAAATGGAATTTAACACTTCGTAACACAAGATGTTATTGTGTGTTTTGTTCTTTGGAGAGTGTATCTCTCTTCCTATTCCAAAGCGCTAGCCTAGCTAAATGTTAGTGTAATAGAGCCCTAGAAAAGAGTTACTAGTTAAATTTTATGATTGCCCAGTGTTATTAAGAGTTGTTGTTACTCAAAGGAAACATAGATGAAACTGATGTTGTATAAGACTCTGACCCAACGGTGCATGGATGAGAATGAAATATATCAATTTTC
>ML785420.1:70857-88119 GCA_009831015.1 Picea engelmannii
TTTTCTCAGGAGAAAGTTCTTATGAGGAGCCTGAGTACACCATCATCAATACACCATCATGATGACCAAAATCATGGGTAACAATTAATTAATTATGTAATTTGTTGATTGAGTTAGTTGAAGAAATTACTAAAAGTACTTAACATGTAATCTTAGTATGTAGTCTTCGCATGCAATCTATATCTCAAGTGAGATTAGTAATAGAATGTAACTCATGATTATAAAATAAAGGCTAGGGTGAAGGAGAAAGACACTTGATCAAGATTTGTGTTGAGAGATTTGACACATAGAGTATTGGATCACAAAAGAATGTGGTTCAATATATTGGATAGGTGAAGAAGGAATTCCATCTAGATATCATAGATGTCAAGGAGAAGAGAGAACATAGGAATACATAGGTGGGTTTTGGTC
Source organism: Picea engelmannii (assembly GCA_009831015.1). Taxonomy (NCBI): domain Eukaryota; kingdom Viridiplantae; phylum Streptophyta; class Pinopsida; order Pinales; family Pinaceae; genus Picea; species Picea engelmannii. The sequence goes on from ML785420.1 coordinate 71,269, forward strand.
AAAGGAAGCCACATGAGAGTGTTGGATGGTACATAGATTTTTGTATAGGTTGTTTGTACACATCTGTGGGTCACAGTGCAGACAGTTGGGGATATCTATGGGTCACATAAGGGAAAGTCACGGATACCTAGAAAAAATGAAATACTGGTCATATAATAGGTTAAACCTTTCCAAGTTAGTATGCAGTTGTATTTCTCTCAGTGGACCATTATTCTTATTATGGGAGCCCTGTTTTAGCATAAAAAAATAATTATTATCACTGGTTTTCCCTCCAGTTTTTTCAAGGGGCATCTACCCAAAATATTGGTGTTCATGTGTGCTTGATTTGGTTTCCTAGTTTATACTTATGCTGCATGATATTGAGTTGAATATTTCAGTAGTGTGTTATTGTTTTGTGAGTTGCTAATCTAATTGCAGTAAGGAAATCACTATATAACAAAGTACCTAGGTGTTGTAGTAATAATTTCAACACCATTGGACCTACACCATCCATACCATTCTCTTTTGGTTCCTCTTTTTGAAGGACACCAACTGTGTCATCATCTCCATCCATTAGTTTACCAATAATTTCTACACCCATCCCATCTATCCTGACACCCACCTTTGGATCTTCTTCTAATGGGGGGATGAGATTTGGTTTCAACATAGGGGGTGGAATTCCATCCACCTCCACCATCCCTATGAGCGGACCAATATAATTAATAATTAGTTCCCCTTTCAGGTGGAATATGTCTAGTGTTTTTGGGTTTGTCCCTAGCCAGGTTAGGGGAAGTAATACATCATGAGGCTTCACATTTCCATGGGTTAACACACCTTTCCTTGGGGGCACATACATTGGGGGTAATTTTACTCCTTGGGGAGGTTTTCCCTCTGTTACCACATCGGGTATTGGGGGTTTCTTCCCTGGGACTAACTTCGATAATATTTTTCCTAGAGGGTCCACATTTACCCTTGGTAACAACCCCCTTGGGGGAATATTTGGTTCTAGGAGTAGCCATGCTCTTGGAGGTGCCACCATCCTAGTAGGAACTCACTCTTCATTATCTCACCAACCCTCCAGTAATACCAACAAGGTCCATCTGGGACAAAAAATACTTCACCTCCCTCCCAGTATTCATTTTCACCATTTCCTTTCCTTGCAACATTAGATTTACTGGATTTTTTACGATTAACAAATGAACCTATTTCCCATGACCCAACATGACCAACAATTCCTTCCAAACTACCTTAAGATATTCCAAAATTTGATGGAAATCCAGGAAAAGATCCATGTACACACATCATGACATACCATTTATGGTGATCATCCAACTTGTTGATGGATGATAGTGTGAGTCTAAGTCGTTTCCATAGATATTTTACCAAATTTGTATCCAAATGGTATACTGAATCAAAATGAAGTTCCTTCAAAATATTCAATGATTTGGCAATGGAATTCTTAACAAATCACCAATTTCCCATATGTTATGAGATAAGAACTGATCTCTTGACTTCACTGCATCAAGATAATGACACTCACATTTTAGATCATATACATGAGTGGAGACAAAGATGAAGGATGAATAAGACTTAGATTTCGAACAAAATCCTCATGGAGTGGTTTACAAAGTCCCTCTTACCACCCATTTCCATAGATGTAGCTATAGTTAGGGTAACTACTGAGGACAATGCCATTTTTCATTCCCAACATTTAGATTTTATTTATTCTCAGTGGAGCACTCTTTATGACATCATTCCAAATTATCCCAGGCCATCAAAAGATCCAAGGAAGCCAAACCCAGGACCCCATGCTGATGGTGTGGCTGGTTCTGTTTCTCGAACCTCTGTAACCCCATTAGCATATCAATTGGGTCAGATGTCTATTAAGTCAATTTATGGTAATAGTACTCAAAATGTTGGGGTCCCTACTCAAAACCCCAAGGTGAGTTCCATATAGTCCACACAACCGAATAATCCTCAGAAACTTGGAGGGAAGAATAAAAGAAACACAAATAAAATTTATAATACTAAGAAAGGGAGTGCCTCCACCAAAAAAACCTAGGAGGGATGAATTAAGGAGAAAAAGAAGAGTCATTTTCCCTGCACAATTTTTGGGGATGACCACGCTAATCACCAATGTCCTCGAAAGAATGAGGTCCATATATTTTTGGCACAACAACATGCCCCCCAATAACCTGTCCTCTTAACCCATCCTTTCCCCCCTCAACCTCAAAACATGGTTTCCACAAATCTTTCCCCTCCGCAAGGGGGCATGGAAGGTACCCATCACCATGAGGGGTCTTCCTTAAATGCTTCCATTTTCATGTGTCACAAAATGGTGAATTTGAAAACGCGATCCAAGAATTACGACATTCCCAAGCCTTCTCACACTGTGCCAGAAATGACATCTTATTCCCATCCTGGTGGCCCTCTTCATATTGAGAAGCCATATTTTTTCGCACCAATTTTCCCTCTAAAGGGAGTTCTTTGATGTATGCATGCATAATCCAAACACTCTATTTGTCCAAAACTACAATATTATGGAAGACTTGGCCCAGGAACCATGTGCCATGTTGTTGGCATAGGGACAGACCCAGGGTTCAACACTACAACAACGCACCAACAAAAACCTAACTACTGACCCTTTCGACAACACCTGCAAAGCAGATGAAGTCTCACCCGAGGTAGAGGAAGGGGTGGTTGCAGGACTCAAATGTTTGCAACCTTAGCTGGGACATAGATATGTGATTCTAGTATTTAACAGAGCACTCAGAAGTAAACCTTCGTCAATATTTAACCAATATCTATTCCGTTGATAAAACAGAGCACCACAACATTCATCCAGATCTAATGTATCTAAGTACTTAGCATAAGGAATTAGATCAGATCTAGAAGATTCAAGCACCAAGCAAGTTCACAGAGGTCATATCTAGCATCCAAATTCATCATAAGAACAAAGTATAAACAAATCTATCTATCTATCTATGTCAAGCACTCAGTAGATAACACATAAGTACACCAACACATCACACAAATTAGAGCAACACAACATATACGTGGTTCACCCCCGCCCTGGGGATACGTCCACCAACTCTTCTTCTTTATTAGCTTCTTCAATCAGATACATGCACATAGCCACAAAAACCTTACTCCACATAGGATAGGAGATTTGCGCACCTCGCTATATCCTCCTTCCTTGCGTTACAACACAAATCCCTTCACATTCTGTTACAACCACTTGCACTTGGCTCTGCAATTCTCTCACAGTATGCATAAAGAATTTACAAGCCACACTTTCACTTAGCACAACATCACATAGATGCCTCTTTTCTCCTTTCCTTACATCGCCTAGACATCTATTTATAGATTACAAAATAGGCCTAAGCATGGGTAAACCCATGGGCCGACATTCTCATACCCGTTACATATTTCCAAATCCCGAAAAATGACCCCAAAAGGGGCCAAGATCCTGTGATATCTTCTTTGTCTTCCGCTCCACCTTCAACAGGATGTCGAAGTCCAAAATGGTCAAAATTGACCAAGGATCTCTCAAAACTTGGTCGAGGGCCAATAGGCCCCCAACACTCACCTGTGACTCGTCTCGAGTCACTCTAATGTAGGAAGTTCTGCTTTGAAAGCCTCAAGCTTGGATCAAGCTACTTTGACTTGTTGTTGTTCTACGACCTCTTATTCAACAAACTCTTGGATGACTGCATTGTTCATAGGTCCTTCCCGACGTTTTTCTACAAGTACTCCTTGTAATTGCATCAAAGCCTGGGTGGCTTGTTCTGTTTCCTCTTGTTCTCGTTGAAGGAAATCTTCGACTGTATCAGCTACTCGGTGGAGTTGGGTTGGCTCATCTCCCAGCTCTGGTGTTCCCAATGGCAGAGGTGTAGTGGAGACTATGCGGCTGGACTGTAATGCTTGTTGTACCCCTCAGATTTTGATTTCAATCCTATCATACATTACTTCCTGCTTGGCCTCTTGTTTGTCTGCTATTTCTAGTGAATCATCATTCAGGGCTGCTATGAGGAAGTTGAAGTCGTTAGAGGTGAGGACAGTCTGCATATTGATCATGGAGGCTTTCGATTTCTTCTGGGAAGAAGGTTTCGAAGGTGAACCATTCCTCTTCTTTAGGGGATCAATATCATCTCCTTTCTTCTATTCGAATTATTTTTCATCTAACTCTTCTCCATCACCACCTTGCTTTGGTGATATGGAAGAAGTCTTCACGGATGCACTATCTAATCCTTAGACCTCTTTGGTATTCTTTGTCCTGCTAGTCTAGGTGTATCCTGCGCAGTTTCTGGGATGTTGATGTCAGATATCTCTGCGGGGTTTGCGGGGATAAATAGATAAATGAACCATTCCTTAATAATCTCCTCTAGGTCCTCCTTCGCTAGCTTGTAGTAGGATTGAAGCTGTTTCTTATGTTCATCAACGTGTGTTGTAATATAAATGAAATGACGATCTTCATTGAACTTCATCAAAGGCTGAAACCGGTGTAGAGTGTTCAGAGTCATGAGAGGCTCGGACTATATGGATCTCTTCAGTTAATCGTAGTAGGTATGAAAAACAACATTTGACTGCCACTGTTTGTTCATATCGCTAGAATACCAAAGTGTACTGAACTTCGTGGCCAGCAGCTCAAAAGGCTCGATGTCGGGGAAGCTCACAACTTCTGGTATCTCCCAGGCGATGAATGAGATAAGGATCAAAAGAGAACTAAAATGGAATTCGTAACCTTCATCTTGTGCTTCTTTGCAGTCTAGTTCCAATTGATTCACTAGGTACTTCGCCCAGTTCATCTATAGGGCTTCTACGCACTTCCCTGCGAGATCGACTACAAAGACGGTGACTTGGGTAGGTCAGTTATTTCTTACTAACTTCCCTGCAATCAACTGACAGGTGAGGTGCACTACTCCACTCTGGATAGAAGCTACGTTGTAGCCACATGTCCCCTTCTCAACATCTTCGTAGGTGTCCTTGATCCTCTATGCTAGAGCGCGATCCATGGATTTTCCTAGATAAAAATCCAATGGATCAGGTCCCTGCATAATCAACCCTGTGATTCGATTGATAAACTTCATATCAACTGTGATATGATGGTCTAGCCACAAATATCTGCCATGGTAACAAGAAATCAGTAGCTTGACACAGCCATTCACCTCCTGGTGTCTTCCGAAGTGTGGGATCTTCATAACGTTCAGTAGGGTGGACTGTGTGAGGTTATGGGTCCACATTTGGGGGATTATATTTGAATTCTTCCCCTTCATTCTAGTCAGGTACTTATGTGGAGTGAGCATGTTATAGAATTTTCATTCGCCTAGGTTGAAGTCACTGAAATTCAACGCTGCAATATTGTCTTGGTATGCTCGAACTACGCGAATCCCCTTAGGGAGTTTTGCAGTGACCAAGGTGTACTCGAAATATCTGGGCACACTATCTCAATTTACTACACCTCTCAGACATGGTATGTAGGTCGGTAATATAGTCAGGATCAATTTGGAATTCGCTAGATCATCCCTGTGCTTGGTTCACTTTTCATATGATGGCCGGGATGGTTCGGCTCCGCGAGAAGTCGACAAAGATGCTTGCACTGTTCTTGTGGATGAATCCTGTAAACCTATAGATAATCCTCTCTCCGACATGATTCTTTCAGTCATCAGGTTGAGGAGTACTTCTGCCACAGATTTTTTGACTGCGTTGAGCTCCTCGGACATACGTGTTCGGGATTAACTAGATCAGGTTTAGATTAACTTAGACACTGCAATGGAATAGATGGAAACAATGCAATGATCACTGTGCATGATCAAATTAGTCTGTGGGCTCAAATTATCAGTTATAAAAAGTGTCCTTGGTGCATGGCGCGATGGGATAAATAGGTAACTCGGCAATGGGTCACTTGCAATAGGTATGAAGCCTTCATGAACTCTTGTTCTGTTTGTTATGGTGCGGTACCAATGGTTTGATGGCGAGCTGTTTGGTCATAAATTCCTGTCTACCCATTCAGAGAGTTGGTTTAACGGTTATAATGTCCCCAATAACTATATTTCTTTGCTAGGCAAAGTGCCATGTGTCATTGTGCTGGCATCCCAACGAAGCTCCAATTTTTCAAATTTTCCTTCTGCGAGGTTTCTTCTGGATCTTTCTGGACCTTTTCGATCTTAGCTCTCTTCTTACTTAGTTTTCTAGCCTTCCTTCTAGTTAACTTCATCTCGATATTCCTTTTCCCATTCTGATTCTTATCTTCTTTTGACATAGTGACTTCGTGTTGTTGAGATTCTTTCCTAGGATTCAAGGGTAATGCTTCTTTTTTATCTAGGATAGGTATTTAAGTCTTATGTGGGTCCTCTAGTGTTCTTGCAACTTTGATATCTATGTCGTTGTTGTTAAAGAGTGGTGATCTGTTCTCATGTTCTTCAATCAAGTGTGCAATCCTTTTAGTTATAAAATATTTTAAATCTTTCTTCTTATACTCTAAGACTTCTTCTTCTTCCTTCCTTCTAGCTTGATCTCTTTCAATCCAAGGTCTTCCTAGTAACATGGGAAATGGAGTGTTGTCCTCAATAAATTTAATGATCTCAAAATCTTTTTATGTCGAATTTCCATTGACATTCATAGGTATCTGAGCGAGCTTCCCACATAGGGTTATTGGTTTTCCTCTGAATAATCCTATTCCTCCCAATGAAGGAACCATAACAGGATTTCCTAATAGTTCCCAGGTTCTTTCTGTCATAACATTCACCTGTGTTTCCTCATCCAAAACACAATCAACATCGAAGTCTCCTAATATTTCTTCAATGCATTCTTTTTCTGTGAAGATCTCTGATAATATGACATGTCAGTGGTCATTCAGGGTTTCTCTCATCTGTAACAATACTTTCTCTAATTCTTTCTGGGATTCTTCCATAATCTTATTTTTTGTATCTGCCTTAGGGTTTTCTTGGTTCAGATTCATTCTTTCAACTTTAGCAATCATTCTAGGGCAATCCAATACTTCATGGTCCATAGCTTTACGACAAAGACAACTAGGTCTTCTCCCAGGGCATTCCTTAGTATGATGTTTTTGTTTTCTACAACTGTAACAGAGGGTTAATCCTCTCTTTCTTTTAACTGATCCCCATCCCTTTTTGTACTGCGCGTTAGGATCATAGGAGCTAACTTGCAAAAAACTCTTTCTAGGATCCTGCATCCATTTGTTAGTCCAAATATTCTTTCTATGCATCCATTTGTTGTTAAAGAGCGGTGATTTGTTCTCATGTTCTTCAATCAAGTGTGTGATCCTTTTAGTTATAAAATCTTTTAAATATTTCTTCTTATACTCTAAGACTTCTTCTTCTTCCTTCCTTCTGGCTTGATCTCTTTCAATCCAAGGTCTTCCTAGTAACATGGGAAATGGAGTGCTTTCCTCAATAAATTTAATGATCTCAAAATCTTCTTATGTCGAATTTCCATTGACATTCATAGGTATCTGAGCGAGCTTCCCACATAGGGTTATTGGTTTTCCTCTGAATAATCCTATTCCTCCCAATGAAGGAACCATAACAGGCTTTCCTAATAGTTCCCAGGTTCTTTCTGTCATAAAATTCACCTGTGTTTCCTCATCCAAAACACAATCAACATCGAAGTCTCCTAATCTTGCTTCAATGCATTCTTTTTCTGTGAAGATCTTTGATAATATGACATGTCAGTGGTCATTCAGGGTTTCTCTCATCTGTAACAATACTTTCTCTAATTCTTTCTGGGATTCTTCCATAATCTTAGTTTTTGTATCTTCCTTAGGGTTTTCTTGGTTCAGATTCATTCTTTCAACTTTAGCAATCATTCTAGGGCAATCCAATACTTCATGGTCCATAGCTTTATGACAAAGACAACTAGGTCTTCTCCTAGGGCATTCCTTAGTATGATGTTTTTGTTTTCTGCAACTGTAACAGAGGGTTAATCCTCTCTTTCTTTTAACTGATCCCCATCCCTTTTTGTACTACGTGTTAGGATCATAGGAGCTAACCTGCAAAAAACTCTTTCTAGGATCCTGCATCCATTTGTTAGTCCAAATATTCCTTCTATGCATAGGTATAACATATCTATCACTATTCTTATTAGATATACTCATGTCAAACCTTATGTCATCTACCAGTACCCTATTTTTCGATCTAGGACAAAATCTATCAAACATACCTAGATCCATGCTTTAGAAATAAAATTTCCCACTTATCTTACTTCTATAGAGCACAAAGATTTCAGATCTAGAACTTTTCACTATTCTTACCTTTATCAAAGCACAAAGCTCATAGATCCTACCTCTTTTCTTCAGATATGACCTCTTTTCTTGGCAGAGAGCTTCACAATTCAATTAGAATGATGTGCACTAGGGCAGCAGATCTACGCATGGAGCTTTCTCAGTTTCAAGTCGAATCTATGTACAAAGCTTCTTCTTCCTTAGTTCCTAGAAATCACAGTTTCAGGTCTTGACAATGAAACCATTTGTTGGAACAGGGGAAGATCCAGGGTTCAATGCTACAACAACGCACCAACAAAACCCTAACTACCAGCCCTTTCGACAACACCTACGAAGCAGATGAAGTCTCACCCGAGATAGAGGAAGGGGTGGTTGCAGGACTCAAATGTCTGCAAACTTAGTTGGGACACATATATGTGATTCTAGTATTTAACATAGCACTCAGTAGTAAACCTTGATCAATATTTAATCAATATCTACTCCAGAGATAAATCAGAGCATCGCAACATTCACCCAGATCTAATGTATCTAAGAAATTAGCATAAGGAATTAGATAAGATCTAGCAGATTCAAGCACCAAGCAAGTTCACATAGGTCAGATCTAGAATCCATATTAATCATAAGAACAAAATATAAACAGATATATCTATCTATCTATGTCAAGCCCTGAGTAGATAACACATAAGTACACTAACACATCACACAAAGAAGAGCAACACAACATATACATGGTTCACCCCCACCCTGGGGATACGCCCACCAACTCTTTTTCTTTATTAGCTTCTTTAATTAGATACATGGACAGAGACACAAAACCCTTACTCCACATAGGATAGGAGATTTGCACACCTCGTTATATCTTCCTTCCTTGGGTTACAACACAAATACCTTCACAGTCTGTTACAACCACTTGCACTTAGCTATGCAAGTCTCTCATAGTATGCACAAAGCATTTACAAGTCACACTTGCACTTAGCACAACATCACATAGATGCCTCTTTTCTCCTTTCCTTACATTTCCTAGACATCTATTTATAGATTAAAAAATAGGCCTAATCATGGGTAAACCCATGGGTCAACATTATCATACCCATTACATATTCCCATATCTCTAAAAGGACTCAAAAAGGGGCCAATATCTCATGATCTCTGCTTTGTCTTGTGCTCCGCCTTTGACAGGCCGTCGAAGTCCAAAATGGTCAAACTTGACCAAGGATCTCTCAAAATTTGGTCGAGGGCCAACACATGTCCACACTTGAAGTCCTCCAAAGATACCCAATGCAACAAAAATCCTTGCTATCTACCATAGGTGGGGTTGATCCCTCAGAGTCGAGTTTGATGACCTTCAATTCTTCTTAGGTTACTCATAGGCTCTCCCATCAGGTTTATTTTTAGATAATAGTGAGATCATTAGGGAAACACATCTACCAGACAGTGGTGGATGAAGGAGCGTCGAATTGCATCATGTCTATTTCTTGTTGGAAGGCCCTTGGATCTCCTAAGCTCAACACACCTGCAACACTGTTAAAGGAATTCAAGGGACACATGTTCCAAACCCATGGAATAATCACCACCTTACCCTTCAATTTAGGTTGTAATATTGTCTCTGTTGATGTGGAGGTTGTTGATGCACCTCTTGAGTACAATTTGTTACTCGGTCATACTTGTCCTACACTATAGTTGTCTTGTCGGTCTTCAGGGTCCTACACTTCCCTCATCAAGGGAAAAACATGACGATTGATTAGTTCACGTTTAACTCATACCTTGGATCCAATACAGGGTCTAATGTACCCTTTTTCAGTGATACCACACAATATTATATGAACGTTGGTGCAGAGATGTTCAAAGATCCTTTATTGATGGGAATTTTCCCCCTTCCCCTATTGTCACCTACCGAAAACATCACTCCTATCAACATGATATCATCATTTACTTGTGGATCCCTCTGGTATTTTGATCCTTGGGTGGTACCTCATCCTGAGGATGATGAATCATATGGAGATTCCATGCCGCTCACATCATTCAATATTGTCGATCCAAAAATCCCATCAACATCTGTTGATACTCGTTAACACCTCCATTCATATATGGAGTGTGATCAACCTACTCCACCCATATGGGTTGTTTATTCTCCAAGTTCCCATGATTTCTTAGATACTGAGTTTCCTTTAGAAGAGGCCATCCTAGAAGTCATGTATTCCCTAGATAAGCCAACAGATGAGGTGATGCATTGATCATATTTTCCTACTTTGGAATTGACGAGAGTTAGCATGAGGAGTCTCAATCTAGGAATGGGGGAATTTGTTGGGGAATCTGGTGAAATCCCTATCCTTGATCCTTTTCCTCCTCGATTATCTTTTTCATAAATTTTTGCCGTATTCTCTTCTTCCCCTTCCATCAAATATTTACGTTTCATACTTCCTTTATGTCTTCATGGATCTCATTAAGGAGATTTTGTAACTCACGAAACCACTCATGATGAGTATCTTCAACTACATACATTCATTCCTGTGGCATGTCCCCAACATGGTAATCCATATGATGCTGAAAATGGCTCATAAGTTAATCGATTATGAAAACGATCCTTGTCCTGAGCCCTGCAATGGGCTCTACTTTGTGTAAACCATCAATATGCGTAGTTCCTTTTACATAGCTGTGTGGTGTGAGTTCTTTTTGTTTTTCATATATTATTTCCAAAAAATCCAAAACATTTCCTTTTTTGAGATTTCATTATGCATTTTGATATTGGAATACAATTTACACATGTTGATAGGATTCTAGGGATGTTATTTTTACAAAGATGGTGACACCCATTAAAATTGAGGTACATAATCCCAAACTAACATATAGGGATAATTTTTTCCTTTCATTTCTTTCTTTGCATTATTGACCATCCATTATTCCAACATTATGCCTTAGGTTTGATCTCGACCGATTGCAACATTAGCCACTCATTTTTCATGTCATAACTGGTTCGATAGTTCCTACCCTTCACGGATTCCCTAGTTAGTACCTAGGTTTCCATTTGGTACCCATGTTGCATTTTTTCCATAGGCTCAAGAGCACTCCTTTATCCCTGCCATGACTTAAAGATCGAGCCTCATTTTTTTCTCTTCCTCTATATTATGGCCTCATCCCGTTGGGGTTCCCAAAAACTCTTTATTGTTTTTTAATGGTAACCTTTGCATTTTCTTCTTGCGTCATGCCTCCCACCGATGCAATGTTGTTTTCCCACATCTCACTTACTATTATTGCAGTAGCCTTGACCATCTTCCTCTTGCATTATTTGGCCTTCATTTTGAATCCCTCTACCTAGGGAGAGAAAAATTGTTAAGAGTGGATCTCACTTGCCTATGCCATTTTCATTCATTTTCCTTACATTCGTTCCATCTGCTTGGAACATAGGAGAATGTTGTTAAGCCACTCATCCTCTCCCACCGAGTACACTTTTATCTCCTTTTCAGGCTTGTTAAAGTTGAATAAAAAAGACACACCGAGCTTACTTGCATCATTATTTCATGATCATTAAAGAATGAAGGAGACCAAGCATACTTGCATCATTATTTCATGTTCATTAAACCATGAAGGAGACCAAGAATACTTGCGCCATTATTTCATGATCATTATACCATGAAGGAGACAAAAAATACAAAAAATAAAAATAAAAAAGAGGGGATTTTTTCAACATGGAAACATCCCTTGAGTCACCCTTGAACATGGCACATATTTGATTCCTCATCATTCAGTTGGGTTTTAGCTTACCTAGGATCCATCCCATTAATATGAGTCAGAGATAATCCTCTGGATGGTTACTCTTCCAGTCATCATGGAGAGTGCTTAAATGCCTCCTACATTGTTGTACTATATTCATCTAGATCTTGTGTCTTGCTACCAAGTCACCATTCTGTCGTGCTATATGTTCAAGGGAATTTTAAGCCTGTGCCGACCATCTATTGTTTTGTTTAATTTTTTAGTCAACCATCCATGTGTCATTTGTACTTCATGATACTCTCTCTTCACATTATCTCTTGGTGTATGTTTCATGTCAATTGTTGGGGGATACATCAAGGCCCTCCTTCAATGGATATCTTCCTATTGACTTCAACACATTATCTAGGAGAGGGCCACAAAAAAACTAGTACCTTGAATATTGAAGTCCTTAGTATTAGGCCTCCTCACGATCAATAGCGAGTTTACATCATTGACTCTTGATCAATTGATTCTGTGAGTGTTTGACATCAAATACTCTATTCACACTCGATATATTTTACTAGGTACCATGGGGTCCATATTCATCATTGGTGGGTCCCCTCATGTTTGTTAATAGTATACATCAATGAATGGTAATCAAACGATTTCTAACATGCTCGACAACAACTCATTTATTCACATGTTGTACATTCGTTCCATCGAGGTTGGGACAAATACCTTGGGATGGGGCCATATCATTATTTTAAAGCATCCCCTCCTAATTTGTGATGGATTATATCACTTTCCTATGAGTACCTTGAAGAATCAGGGGGCACTCTCCTCCATGCTCGTTGTCTTCCTAATATCTATATGTTGTGTCATAGATCCACATTGTATTTGTTGGTGGCTATGATTATGTTAATGACATAGATCCACATTGTATTTCTTGGTGGATATGATTGAGTTCATGACATAGATCCACATTGTTCTGTCTCATGGCTACAATCCTATTCATGACATGGATCAACTGTGTATTCTTTCGTGGCCATGATATAGAATTTCATATAATGGATCCACTATGTATTTTTTCGTGGTCATGTTCTAGAATTTCATATCATGGATCCACAGTGTATTGTTTTGTAACCATGCTCATTCATAGTCTAAGTATGTCTACCTAGGGGATGTTATATTTTACTCTCATCCTTTGTGTTTGATTGCGGGACTCTTTTGACTCCTTCCACTCCTTTTATCTATCCTCACCCTACCTCACATAGACACTATTTTATTGTAATGTATTTCATCCATCCATTCCTTTCTTGACCTCACACATTAAGGGGAATCTATTATAGCCTTAATTTCCACCCTATAGTCCAAAGAGGAATCCAAAAGAGGATAGAATCTAGAATAAATATTTTGTCTAAGGTTTAACCCATTTTTGGAGATCCTTGCTGGACACCTAGTAGATAACAAGCGAGGGCCCTCATTGGTCACTGGTGGCTCAAAAAGCGAGGCACTGTAAAAATTATAGAATCGAGGAGTTATGATGTGATAAGTGAGGGATGAGTTGTATGTTCGTGGCAAGGGCCTAGGAACTCACATCATTTAATTCTTCAGTGGTCTCTAGAAAATACATAAGTCTCTCCCGAGCCTCCTCCAAGAGCTATATAACAAAGGAAAGTCTCGGGAAAGAGTGGGGAAGAATTTAGAGTAATGTTATGCTATCAAATTGTAGAGGTACCTATTGCATCTACCACAACCAGAAGTTAGAGATTCCTAGCCTGAATAAGGAGATAAAGGAGGATCAAGGAGAAAGGAGTTCAAGTGAGAAAGCATCAACAACCAATATATGAGTTTGATGTATTACTAGATTACATTTATTAATAGATCATTGGTTTTCCTCCATATTATTTGTGTTTGGTTCATGAGTGGCTTGGATATGATCTCATAAGTCAAAGATCAAAGTAGATCTAGTGAAATTTTTTATTCCTAACACTATAAACGAAGATGATTGGTATTGTTTGTTACTTGTGTACAAGACACATGTGATAGGAGCTGGAGTTGGAGCTTCAGATCTACATTAGTCGGGACATGTAGTATCAACATTCATAAAAATGATATGTTGATATACACTTCTTTAGTATAAAAAGGAATTGTTTTCTCTAGATATAGGAAAACCATAGGAGTCTAAAAACCCATTTTTGTTTAGGATTCCTAGGCTAATCCTAGGGAGATTTTGTTGTATATCTAGAAAGATCCATGTGAGAAATATTCCCATAATATTTCCTCTTCTTTAGGGTCAAAATATTCTATTATGTGATTATTTATCAATGGGATGATGCTAACATTTTCTTGTTTCCTCCTTGAGGTTCTCACAGGTAACCCATGAGCGAAATAATATTCATATAGAAAAAAATTCCTTTTTATACTAAATAAGAGTAGATCAACATACCTTTTGTTTGAAGGTGGTTCTTGTATGTCCCAGCTGATGTAGATCTGTAGCTCCATCTCCATCTCCTATCACTTTCTTCGTGTACAAAAGTAACAAACACTACCAACACTTTTCTTTATCTAGTGTTAGGAATACTAAGTTTCACTAGATATACTTTGATATCTCAGTTATGAGATCATATCCAAATGACTCATGAAACAAACACAAATAATGTGGAGGAAAACCAATAATCTATTAATAAATATAAGAGTAATACATCAAACTCATACCTTGGTTTTTTATGCTTGCTCCATTTACCTCCTTACTCCTTTCTTCTCTTTTAGATCCTTGGTGAGGCTAGGATTCACTAACTTATGGCTGTGGTAGATGGAACAACTACCTCTACAATTGGACAACATAGCATTACTCTAAATTATTCCTCCCTTTCCCAAGGCTTTCCTTTGTTATATATCTCTTTGGAGGAGGCTTGGGAGAGGCTTCTAGATATTATAGAGACCACTAGAGACTTGAATGATGTGGGTTCCTAGGCCTTTTCCATGAATATCCTAGTCACCCCTCACCTACCAACTCGTAAATATTTGATTCTAGAAGTTTTGCAGTGCCTGACTTGTTGAGCCACTAGTGACCAGTTAGGGCCTCACTTGTTGTCCACTAGGTGTCCAATGAGGATCTCCAAAAATGGGATAAACCTTAGGAAAATATGTATTCTAGATTCTATATTCTTATGGATTCCTCTATGGCCTGTAGGGTGGAAATTAAGGCTATAAAAGATGCCCCCTAATGTGTGAGGTCAAGAAAGTAATAAATAGCCAAAATACATTATAATAAAATAGTGTCCATGTGAGGCAATGCGAGGAGAGAGAAAAGGAGTTTTGGAAGTTAAAAGAGTCCCACAATAAAACACCAAGGATGATAGAATATATAGAACAATCCCCTAGGTAGACATACTCAAACTCTGAATGGGAATGGATGCCAAACAATACATTGTGGATCCATGAAATGAAATGCTAGATCATGGCCATGGAAGAATACACAGTGGATCCATGTCATCAATAAGACTATAGCCATGAGACAATACAATGTGGATCTACGTCATGAACACAATCATATCCACCAACAAATACAATGTGGATCTACATCGTGAACACACTCATATCCACCAATAAATACAATGTGGATATATGACACATCATATAGATATTAGGGAGACAACGGGCACTAAGGAGAGTTCCCTTGATGTCTTCAAAGTACTCATGGATAAGTGATATACTCCATCGAAACTTGGGAGGGGATGTTGTAAAGGAATGATGTGTCCCCAAACCCAAGGGCTTTGTCCCAAATCCCAATGGTATGAATCTACACATGCAAATTAATGAGATGATGTCAAGCATGGTAGAAACCATTTGATTACCAGTCATTGATGCATACCATTAAAAGATGCAGGGGGGCCACCAATGATGAAAGTGGACCCAAAGGGTCACACACCCAACCCCCTAAGTATCCTTTTAATGGATGGGGTATAAATGTTTTTGTTTTCCTTCAATTTCCATGAATTCCTCTAAAATGGACACTGTCACCTTATGCTCATTAAGAGTCTTCCAACGACTATAAGTTTGTCCAAATCTGAGTTTTGGATTGATAGTTATGGTTTTTTTAAATTTGTGTGGTGTCATTGGCCAAAGGCCACCCCCTCGCCACATGAAACCCACATGGATCTACTTCATTTGTATCAATCGACGTAGCATTAACGTGACCAAAGTCATCATCTTCTATAATTGATGCAACCACTAGAGGACGGGGTCATAGGGAAAGTTCCTACTGAGGTTTCATAGATTTGGGCCTTCGGCCCTCTATCAATTTCATACAACCCCAAAACCTCTCAAAGTTTCGAATTCCAATGGACTCTTCCCATATAGAATCTAGGGTGGATAGGTGTCCACCCTTGGGTCTAATGGTTTAGGTTTGTTAACTCTGAACACATAACCTATGCTTGACTATGGTCCCATAATTATTTCACATCCAGTCTTGCGTTGAAACATGGGTTTTATTTGACATGCCATATCATCAAAGAATACAAGGACTCGCCCAACCAGAGGTTGACACTTGTGTAGATCTTATAGGATTATTAAATTAATTAATCATTATCATAATAAAATCCCGCTCTTTGTTAATCCTTTATTTAATCCCCGTTAGGGATAGTTAATCTTTATTAATTTCATTAACCCCATAATTACATTTTTATTTGGCCTAATTTACCGGCTTGGTACAACCGAGGATTACTTCCATTTCACCTTGATAATCCCACATTTTGGGGTGAATTTAGTGGTAATTATTATATTAGTACCCCATCATATCAACTCATAATCTAATCATGTTGCTAAACAATATTTTTAATTAATTATATTATAATATAATCATAAGGGATTATATTATAATATAATTAAATGGAACTTAATATTTATTAATAATAGTTAATATATAAATCAATGGA
>ML785420.1:120853-138385 GCA_009831015.1 Picea engelmannii
TTTTGACACAAAACCTTTCAAAAACTTCTTCAAAACATGAAAACGCATATACACATTCGGCAAAAAGGATCTAATTAATGTCATAAAATCGATCACATCTCGGGCCCAACATTACCCCCACACTTAAGATTTTGTAGGTCCCACTACAAACAAAATGAAATTACCCCTCATGACTAAGCTTGCTGAGGAATATCAACTTTGGAAGCTTCTCCTTTTTGCTGTGAAGACTTTTCCTTATGCCTCTTGTGTTGCTTCAGTTGTGCTCTGAGGATGTGGTTGGATTTCAACAAGCTTCTTGGATTTTTGTTTTGGTAAATAAATGGCTTGTGCAGGAGGGTTTGGAGTCCTTGGAGAGTGGGGCTTGGATGGAGAAATAGTCCTTATATCTGATGTATTTTTTCTAGTCTTGATTTTCAGGTAAGGGTTTACAAATTGATAAATGAATGCATCCCAAGTTTTCCACTATTTTCTTTTTCAGTTTGGCTAAAACAAGGATTTTGATAAGGCCATGGTGAAAGAGGATATTGTGGGGGTTGGTTACATTCTTCCTCACTTGATAGGACATCTTATCCAAGATCTTTAAAAATTAGAAGGGAAAATTCAATTGTTTATTGAACTGAAAGTGGGCTAACAATTGAAAATGGAAAGCTTAAAAACAAAGTATCTACCTTCACTATGTCAACAAGACATTGAAGGCACCATTGTGGAAAGATTTGAAAAGGACATAGAGTATTGTCTTGGAAGATTCAATGAACACCTAGAGATTCTCTTTAAAAAGGACAACAAACATCAAGCTTCAGAGACACATGGCTAGGAACTACCACATCAGAAAATAGATCAAGAAAAGTCACAAAAAATGTTCTACAAGACCACGCTAAGCTTTTGACTTTGATTTTGGTCATCATTTTAAAAAGATGTTTTTGAACACATAAAGATGAATTTTGGGAAAAAAAAGGAGATTATTTCTAATGAAATACCAAATCACAATAACCTCTTTCAGGTTTTACACATGTATCATATATTGGGAGATATTCAACTTTCTTGGAGACTTATTTCAAAAAATACAATTTTCCAATTTAATTTCCTGTTTTAGTCATTATTTTCAAAATAGGTTTTTGACCAAATAAAGATGAATTTTGGAAAAAAAAAGGAGTTTTTTTCTAATTACATACCAAATAATAACAACCTCCTTCAGTATTTACGCAGGTAGCATATAGTGGTAGATATTCAACTTTCTTGGAGGCCCATCTCAGAAAATCAAATTCTCCAATTTAATTTCTTGTTTTAGTCATTATGTTGTAGCACATATTCCAAGAACATGAGAATTAATTTCACAAAACTGAGAGAGGTTTATATTAATAACAACCTTATATACAAAAAAATCTCATAGTTTTGTAAAATGTGTTATGGTTAAAAATTTATAGCCCCATCTTTGACCCCTATTTTTCTGTTCCGCTTCTGTCACAATTGTTGCGCTTTTGGATAGTTTGTTTCCAAATCAATTGTGAAGGGGTTATATGTATATTGTTGCTTAGACTAGTGACTCCAGAGTGTATAGGAAATATTCATATTTCCATTCATAAATTTTTCATTAAATAACTCATCGAGGAAGGCCTCCAAAACTTGTTGCTCTTCTGCTACAATTTGCTGCCACCTCCATGCTTTCCTATGATTGTTTCAAAGTTATTTGCATTGTTTTGGATGAAAATATCATGTTATGTTACAGATTCTTCTTATGAATGGATTCATGATATCATTCCCATGTTGAAATCGCCGCATCTACCCTATACACAATGACAAATCCTAAATGCTACTGAGTATACCTACCTTGCCCCATTCTATCTTTGCAACTCATCTTTTGGAAACCCTGGCCTAGCTCCCTAAACCTAGATTCTCATCCAGAAAAATCCAAATCAAAACCAAACTGAACTAAATACCTAGCCTAATATAGAGCCACTTAACCTTGTTCCTCTGTTCCTAGTTGTGTAACACAGATCTGTAGTGAGTTTAACAATGTGTTATTGATCTGTAATTGTCACAAAGAACCAATTAAGGATACAAAGTCTTCTATATAATAAACATAAAAATGCACAGTAAGCTTATAACACACACAATGATGTCAGTAGTATATAATTTAGCATACAAACAACTACTGATATAATATCCCAAGACATAGTAAAAAGACAACATGATAGAATTTTGATAGAAATCCTACTTCCTCTTCTCATGGGTTTTTCTATACAAATGGGTGGTGCTTAGCATTTTTTTAGCGCAGGAAAATCCCCCCAGACCGAAGATATGGCATGTCCTCGTGCCATGAATTAGCAATAGGTATTTACTATTTTGAGAGGGGGGTTACATTATCTCCTCTTTTATCCACTCTTTGGAGTATCCCTTAGCTCCAGAGATGTTCTAAAATTTGGGTTTGAAAACCCTGCTATAGCTTTCTCTTGGCAACTGGTGGTGTTTAAACCAATGGTCTCCAACTCTTGGGAGCTTTGTGGCTGAGGAAATTGATTCCTTAGAGACCACAAATATAGTGAATAGGAGCAGAGGCAAGATAAGAGTGTTCCATTATTATTTTCTTTTCCATCGTGCTCACACAATCCATTCCTCTATTTCGCATTTTATAAGGCATGTAATCATAAATCTATAATGAATATTTGTAACAAAAATAAGCCAATTAAGTGGTTTGTTAAGGAGATGTACAACAATTTATAACACACATGGAATTAACATTTCGAAAATAAAATGACTGTTGATGTAATAGCCTATATCATAAAAACAATACACATAATTTTTCACAAATATTTACTTCTTTTAGGCAATGTTATCATTTGTCAACTCATGAACCCCTACCCCACACCTAAGTATTGTGACACCTCACAATACAAAATATAGGAAACCGGTTAGTTCTCCCAATAGTAGAATATTTACAGCTTGTTAAGTGTAGAGATAAATTTCACATATTGGTCTGACGATACGGTTAAAGGATGGCCCTACCTATAGGATAAGAGATCCTATATATAGATAAGAAGAGGTAGGAAAGAGATTTTTAAGATAGTCTTAGAGTTAGTTCCCAATGGAAAATTTATGGATTTCATTAACCTTAGCTTAACCATACATACTTCATGTCAGTTTTGTCTGCAAGTAATGTCGTACATCAGGACAAGTTTAAATTTATTATTTATTTTTGCTAGATTACCATCCTCGCTAGGTAGAATGCCCCGCTGCCAGCAAGCCTGTTCAGTACTCCGATGGGTTTACCTAGTCATACCATAGGCCGGTACCCACTGCCAACAGACTTGTTCAATATCTCGATGGGTTAGCCTCTTACATCCTCAGAGAATGGCCCTCCATCTTTTAACATTTTAGTATAAGATTGTTTTATGCAAGAAGATGGGGGGACAACTCTGAAAACAATTTTTTCTTTCTTTTTTTTCAATTGGGATGGTATTTATGTTAGAGGATGACTTTCCGTTATATTACTTAGTGATTTTTCTAAAGTAAGGAGGTACTTAAGCAAACATGGCCTATCTAAAGATATGATATAATCAAGCTATTTAGTGTGTAGTGGATGGTACCATTGAGAAAGAACAAAAAGGTATCTCTAGGCTCAACTCACTTTCTTATTTTGTAGTTATTGTGATGTTTCCATGACTAACCACAAATCATACCTCCTTGTTACTATTTAATAAAGATACTTTACTTACTTACTCAGGTTTCTTGGGAAAAGTGTATGAGAGACCTCTAAGCTTGATGGTTACGGTATCACTTCCTTATATAGTGGTGAATATTTTCAAGAGCAACTTCTTTTTAAAATGCCTTAAGAACAAGAAGATGAAAATCTTTGCAAAAACATGGCTCACTACAACAAGTCATTATTCATTTGATGCTTAGCAGACAACAAGGTCCAAGTGTAACAATGTTTTTTAAGAAAATCCTTCTTTTATATTTCCTTGGAATTGTCTACCCTTGGTGATRTAAATACCTACARAGATCTCTAAAACTGTTTGCAAAAKCCACACTCTAAAATATAATAAACTAAGGAGATCAATGAGATCAAGTCATAGGAACATGTATCTCATAGTTCTTTTATTAAATGAAAATGCAAAATGAGRYTGCATTAGACTTTAAGCTAAACTAACAACATGCAACTTTTATTTACTATCCTACCCTACCTAAAARGAAAGGGAAAATMTTTATTCAAGTGTAAGAACTCTTCCAATATAATCATGTGTGGAGCAAGATAAGAAACATACTCATATGCATATATGAAAAAKTTACCGCAGTGATTACYTRGATATGAAGAACCAACCAACCAACTTGTTTTGGCATCAAAAGGTTTTGAAGAAGATAATAGTATTGTGGCTTGATGACCTCTTGAAACCAAATTTCAATGTAATCTTGATGTTTATCAAAAATAATTTATATGCTCTCCTTCATCATGCTATGCATATCCTCTTCTTTTGGATGATTGATTTCTGAAGTACATAAAGGATCTATTGAGATGGATGTTGAGAACTCCTCAATCTTAGGTCTTAGTGATTTCTCTCCACTAGTGGTAGTCCATAAGTTTTTAGATTCCTTCACAGTTTGGAAAAAAAGATCATTTTGTAACTCATAGGACCTTGATTCTTCTAATATTTTTGGAGAGGTAGATACACTTTTGGCTGCTGCCAAAATATGTTCTTCTTGAAAAGAAGAAATCCTGGTTGTTGCTAGGATTTGAGAGAGTTCCTCCAAACTAATGGTCATCTTTGAATTCATTCTCCTGGTGGTGGTAAGGAAACAAAGGTTGTGTTGTTTGATTCTGTAGAGGGCTCGAGTGGTCTTGCCTCATGTCCCACTATTACCGATGCTTCGACTTTTTTTCTATAGTGCTCCCTGTGTTAGTCTCTTCAGAGACTACTTTAGCTCTTTGAGTTGATCTAGCTCCTGCTTTTTGGTATCGGTCTACGGAGCTTATGCGTGGAAAGTTATTTCCCCCAAAAAGGTCGGAAGGAACCTTGGTTGAAATTTATGATTTAGATTTAATGTATCTACCTTTTGGATCTCTAGTTCTATTCATGAAAGAAAGAAAAAACAAAAGAAAAAGATACCATTTGGTTTCTAGGTCTATTCATGAAAGTAAGCAAAAAAAAAAGAAAAACTACCATTAGGTTTGGGGGAGCCTGCAATAGCAGATGCGCAGGTTCTTACCTCTCGTCTTAAAATTCCCCTGCCACCAATCTAATGCTAAGGTCTAGGAATGATCTATTTCCTAACTACTTCTTACCTTGAGACAACTCCTCGGCAACGACGCCAAAAATGATGGGTGTTGTATATGCACTAAAAACACACTAAAAACCCTCAATTAAATTGTCAACCCGGGGTAAGTAAACTTAGAGTTGTAGAAAAATATATGCCAAAGGTAGAAGGGCTAGTAGTAGTATAGTCTAACTAAGGAAGTGGCTATCTAAGGTCTAATCTATTGAAGCAAAGCTATCTAATGAGCAAACCGTACTAAGCAACTTGAAACTATGTAACCTAAGTACTTTTGGGCCAAGGATCAATGGATAGTTCTAAGAAAGAAAGTAAAAACCCTATGTAAATCAAACTAGTTCATAACAATAAGAAAAAGCAATTATTAAGCATAACGATAAGCAAATAACAAAATAAAACTACTTTAACTTGCCAACCTACATTCAATGAGAAACTACCCTATGAAAGCAAGTAAATAAACAAGCCAACAACTATTCTATTAAAGAAAATAATCAAGTAAGCAAAACAACTAACTAACCTGTTAAAGTAAAACAACTAACTAACCTATTAAGGCAAGTAAACAAGTAAGCAAAACAACTAGCTAACCTATTAAAGCAAGTAAACAACTAACTACTCTAAGATAAATTCTACTGCAAGTAAAAACTTCTCATTGAACAACTATCTAGCCTAAGAGGAAAGTGGACTATATTCAAACTTCAAAACTATTTCTAATTCATAAAAGGAAAACTATTTAATTGAAAGAAAGAAAGACTAGCAACTAACCTTTAATCTATGATAAACAAAACTACTCTTTAATCTCTTAAAACAAAAGACTATCTATCCTACAACAACAATAAAACTATCTTCTAAGCTATGAAAGCAAGAAACTATAGCTTCTGATCTATGAAAGCAGGAAACTATATCTTAATCTATGAAAGTAAGAAAACTATGCAAGAAACTATATCTTAATCTATGAAAGCAAGAAAACTATATTTTAACCTATGAAAACATGAAAACTATCTTTTAACCTATGAA
This sequence comes from Picea engelmannii, assembly GCA_009831015.1. Lineage (NCBI taxonomy): Eukaryota > Viridiplantae > Streptophyta > Pinopsida > Pinales > Pinaceae > Picea > Picea engelmannii. Next base: position 127,133 of record ML785420.1, read on the forward strand.
AACTCAAATATAATGTTGGTGGTTGTGTGAATTTCTTCAGTGTCTTATAATATCTTGATGGCACTTGACAACAAAAGATAATTCAAGCACTATAAGCTCAACACCGATCTCAATAGAAAAGTGAAAGGTATGGATTAAACAATCCAATGAGAATTTAGCCATGACATAAACATTGTTAATTACCCTGCATATTCATGAAATTATTAACCATCAACAATATAATAAGATCATAATTGTATTTCTATGCTATGTAAACAAAATTCATAATTAAATTCAATCATTAACTAAGAAATATAATTGCAATCTAATTCTAGAAAAGGAATTGCATAAAGTCAAACTATGCTATACCTATCTTAACAATTCAAAGTGCACGAAAGAAAATGCTTAAAAACAGAAATTAAAACATGGTTCTAGCATATGGAAAGTAAACTAATGAATAAACTAATTAACAACTAGTTAGCAAAATCTAAATGACAATTAAATAGTCAATAAAAACTGAAACTAACCCTATCCATCCACTGAAGCCTTGGTTAAAGAAAACATGAAATAAAACTTTGTTCTACTATATTTTAACTTCTATTTTAAATTTGATTTTAAAAGCATAAATAAAATTCAATCTAACATCTAATTGCACATGGGGTTAGTGTATGAGTTTGCAAACTCGTTCCTAATTATAAAATCAATCCATATTAACAAAAAACCCTTCACACTAACCGACAAAAGAGAACTAAAACAATTAAACTATAACAACAAATTATATGACAAAAGAAAAATAACAATGCATGTACAAGAAATGAGATAAAATACATCTAAGCTATGAAATGCATAAATAACAAATAGAAAAGTTACTAGACTGCTGGTGGGGCCCCTAGCAAGTCATGATCACTTCTCAAATGCACACCATGAGATCAACAAAACAATTTCACCATTAAAACTTGAAAAACACAGTCTTATACAATTCTGAGAATTGAAAAATGAAAAAACAGAGGAAAACATTTTTATCTCTATCCTCTACTTTGTCTACTGCTTCTTAGCTATTGTATGACCACCACAGTGGTCTTTATAAGATTTACAGACCAAGTGGTTGACCACAGGAGGGTTGAACCACTTCTAAAAGCGACAAATTACATTAATGGTGCCCTAACTGCTGGAATTGAGCGAGCCAATAATTGCTCTGCTCAACAACCTAAACTGAGTTGTCAAGAGTTCAGTAGTTGGAGGCGATAAGCACGAGAAAATCCCATGTTCTTGATTCACCCACCACTGGACGCCAATACCATAACCACCAAATCACCCACCGTTTTTGTGCAAGACGTAGAGTTGGACGAAGTGTCGAACCCGATACCTAACGCAGAATTGAAAACCATGAACTTCTCTTAACTCATTCAAAATTTTAGGAAACAACACACGTAAGAACTAATTGGGCATATTATGCACAAAACCCATGTGCCGGATTTTTCAGATTCCACTTCATGCTCCCACAATTTAAGATTTAAGTTAGCTGCCTGTAATAGTGCCGGATGGAGTACCAGAAGCAGAAACATGATGCAATTTTGCCCTGTATCACCAAAAAACGTGAATTAGATTCTCGGAAACATAAAAACATAATGAATTATACTCAAGATCGACATAAAACATCAATTATGCATACCTGGTGTAGATCATAGCGTTTTGACACAAAAGATTTCAAAAAATTGTTCAAAACATGAAAACGCATATACACATTCGGCAAAAAGGATCTAATTAATGTAATAAAGTCGATCATATCTCTGGCCGAACAGTCTTCTTGAATGTCATTTTGAGAATATTGAATATTTCCATGTCCCACGAAGGTCTAATGCGTTGGTTGATTCATTAGGTAAATACATGTTAGATTGAAATTTGTCTCATTGAAATTAATTCTTTAAGAGTGCACGTAAATACACCATGGGTCATCATTCACAACATTTAAAAATCCATAGGTAGCATATGAAACAAAACATCTATTTATATATTAGAAAAGTGTGATTACATCCTTCCAAAAACATAGTGCACAAACAAAATTGGGGCTATACTAGCCTCCTCATAGATAAATGTGTCGACTAGCTAATACACGTGTCTAGTACAAAAGATGGGTACCATTAGATACTCAATCCTCATGTTGATGGTAGCATAAAAATACCCAAGCCACCTTTCAAAGAAGTTAGTGAAAGGGGTGGGAGACACCCTCAGAGTGTCGTCGCATGTTCATAGGTACATCTCGCTCTGGTGTGGGAGGGACTCCCATGGTCATTCCCTCCAGGTTCCACTAAACACGATGTATTTCTTCAATGCTACCACATCCTTCCCTTCCCAATGACTCCTCGTCGCTGCTACGATGACGATCTTAGACCCACCCTTTTGGACACTCTGGTCCTATATCTACAAAACATGAAACTGTGTCAATATGCACCCACCAAAAAAAATTGTATATGCAAAACTACCAACAACAAAAAAGGAAATATGAAAAAAACTAAAAAATACAATTACTTGTGGGGCCCCATGCCTCACTTGGGGGAAGTGGAAACTATGGATCCTTTCATAAGTCCATCCCCACATATGGGAAATACTCATTTCTCACCATCTGGTGATGCCACTAGCTGGAAAACCCTACCCCATAGTGATATTGATGTTGTCCCCTTGGTATCCTCGCCATGTACTTGGCCCAATATGTCATCCATGGATCTGAGGGAATTGGATCTCCTATCACCATCCACGGCCTCAAATGAGGCACCTGCCTTATATAGATAGTCACCAAGAGGGAACCATACCAGCTTTTGTTTCCCTATCTTGTAGAGATTCAATTGTTAGTTCATGTTTGCTAGGACCCCCTCGCACGAGTTTAAGATAGTAAGCTCTAGGAACATTAGGGCCACTTACATGTTGGTATTCAATGCCAAATGAGGGGGGATCAATCTTGAATACCGGGTGATGTAGAAGAGGATGGTATTCAGTGGAATTTCTACGATATCCTAAATGGGGATTTGGCCACTTGTCTTATGAAAACCAACCCAACAAAATTCCTCAATAAAACCCATGACTGTCTGCTCATATGGCCTTAGTGAAATATCAACTAACCATGGTAACCCTCTCTAGGATAATCTAGTGAAACAATATATGTCATCTACGTGCACATGTAGAACCTTTCCCTGAATAATGAAATAGTCTTGGTAAGGCTTCTAGTACTAGACCAATTGGTCTAGTAAATATTCAAGGGATCCCAACAGTGGACAACAAAATAATTTAAGGAACCCACACTCTTGGAGAGATACCAAGGCCATATTGTCCCCTTGTGCAACATATTCATTTGCCTCATGGGCCCTTTCCTTCCATTCAATCATATTTAGCTATGTTTTCTGCATCCAGACGAAAAAGAAAAAAGACACCCCTCAACAAAAATTCCAAAAGACATTGCCTACTAGATAAAACCCTAACCTAGGGGCGAACGACTGATTGACCCAAGGATATTCCATGGGACTCGCTGGATGATCTAAGAGAATTACATGAGGCCTTGTGTGATGCCCAATATTCATCACACGAGGCCCCACTTGACCTCCCAAAGGTGTCAAGTGAGGATGCCTTACACTCAGCTCAGCCAAATGCAAAAATGGGCATGTGGGCTGTGCGTTTTCTCAATAAACCAAAACAATACCAAGGAAATGTGCAGGGTGATTATCTAGTGTTGACCTCGATCAGATATGATGGTTGAATGCTAGAAGAAATTTCCACACCGATCTTGCAACCTACTCTTGGATGAGGGATTTTTCCTTAAGCTCTCCACACTCCTTTCTTGCCAAGTGAAGAATGAATTTTTACCAAGGTGAGTTTTCCTTTTATAACATTTTTGGGGAACAAAAAATTCATTTTTCACCATGAGACCAAGAAGGTGGGTTTTTGTTTTTATTTGAGCTCATTTTATTTCCACTTTTACTTTAATTGAAATTGGAATCTAGTTTACATGTGCTTGACAGGATTCTAGAGAATTTTTTATGAATATGGTGACATCCACTAGACTTGAGGTATATATTTATAAACTAGCATATAGGGATAGGTTTTTCTCTGCATTGTTCGCCTTGCATTATTAACCATCCATACTGCTAGAATTATGCCTTAGGTTTGAACTCGGATGATTGTGACACTAGCCACTCCTTTTGCATGTTGTAACTGGTTCAGTAGTGTCTACCCTTCATGGATGCCCTAGTTAGCACCTAGATTTCCATTTGGTACCCATGCTGCATTTTCTCGTTGGCACAGGAGCCCTCCTTTATCCCTACCATGACTTGAATATTAAGCCTCATTTTCCTCTCTTCGTCTATATTCTAGCCATATCCTGTGGCGGTTCCCAAACATTTTTCTTGTTATTTAATGGTAGCCTATGCATTTGTTTCTCGTTTCATGATTCCAACCACTGCGTTGTTGTTTTCCCATATCCCACTTACCCCTAAGCAATAAACATGATCATATGTATTTTGCATTATTTTGAATTCGTTTTTCACCCACCTAGGAGAGAACAATTGCTAAGAGTGGATCTCGCTTGCCAATACCATTTTCATTCCTCATTTCTTAGGTCGGTTCCATGTGCTTGGAACATAGGAGGATGTTGTTAAGCCACTCATTCTCTCCCACCGAGTATACTTTTATATTTTTTTTCAGACTCATAAAAGGACATGAAAAAGACATTGTTGAGTATACTTTTATCTCTTTTTCAGACTCATAAAAGGACATGAAAAATACAATCACGAGTATCATTTTAACTCTTTTTTGGGCTTGTTATAGCTAAACAAAAAAGACACACCGATCATAATTGCATCATTATTTCAAACTCTTTAACTCATTAAGGAGACCGAACATACTTCTATTCCTATTTCATGTTCGTTAAACCATGAAGGAGGAAAAAAAAAAGAGTGGGGATTTTTCACCATTGGTCTATTCTCAAAGTGGCAGTGTCAGTTGAGTCACCCTTGAACATGGCACTTGTTTGAGTCCTCATCATCTAGTTGGGGTTTATATTTCCTAGGAGCCATCCCAATAATATGAGTCAGAGATACTCCTCTGATTGGTTAATCTTCCAGTTGTCATGGAGAGTGCTTCAATGCCTCCTGCATTGTTGTACTATATTCTTCCAACTCTTTTGAATTTCTTCCAAGTCACCATGTTGTTGTGATATATGTTCAAGGGTAGTTTAATCTTGAGTCAACCATCTTCTTTTTTGTTGACTTTCGGAGTTGGCCATCTCTGCGTCAATTTCACTTAGTGATTCTCTCTCTTCACATCATCTCTCAGTGTATGTTTCATGCCAATTGATGGGGGATATATCAAGGAACTCCTTCGATGAATCTCCTCCTACCAACTTCAAAACAATTTCTAGGATAGCGATTTAGAAAATAGCTAGTACCTTGGAGCTTGCAGTCCTCAGTGGTAGGCTTCCTCATGATCAGGAATGGCTTTACATCATTAACTCTTGATTGATTGATTCTATGAGTGCTTGGAACCGATTCATTTATTCACTCTCACTATATTGTAATAGGTACCTTGGGTTCCATCTTCATCATAGGTGGGTACCCTCACATATATTAACAATATAAATCAATGATCGGTAATAAGACGATTTCTACCATGATCGACAACAAATCATTTATTCACATGTTGTATATTCGTACCATCGGGGTTGGGACGAAGACCTTGTGATGGGGCCATATCCTTCTTTTACAACATCCCCTCCCAAGTTGTGATGGAGTATATCACTTTCCTATGATTACTTTTAAGAATTTGGGGGTACTCTCCTTAGTTCTCGTTGTCTTCCTAATATCTATATGATGTGTCATAGCTCCACATTGTATTTTCTATTGGCTATGATTATGTTCATGACATATATACACATTGTGTTTTATGGTGGATATGATTGATTTCATGACATAAATCCCCATTGCATTTCCTCTTGGATATGGTCCTATTGATGACATGTATCCACTATGTATTCTTTCATGGCCATGATCTAGCACTTCATATCATGGATCCAATGTGTATTCTTTCATGGCCATTGCCTATCATTTCATATCATGGATCCATAATGTATTTGTTGGAAACCATGCTCATTCACAATATGAATATGTCTACCTAGGGTATGGTTTATTTTATTCTCATCCTTGGTGTTTGATTGCAAGACTCTTTTAACTTTCACCACTCCTTTTCTCTCTCGTCATGCTGCCTCACATGGACACTATTTTATTGTAATGTATTTCGGCCATCCATTCCTTTCCTAACCTCACACATTAGGGGGCATCTATTATAGCCTTAATTTCCACCCTATAGGCCAGAGAGGAATCCATAAGAGTACATAATCCAAAATACATATTTTTCCTAAGCTTTAGCCCATTTTTGGATATCTTTGTTGGACACCTAGTAGACAACAAGCAAGGGCCCTCACTAGTCACTAGTGGATCAACAAGCGAGGCACTGGAAAACTTATAGAATAGAGGAGTTATGACGTGATAAGAGAGGTATGATTTGTATGTTTGTATCAAGGGTGTAGGAACTCACATCATTCAAGTATTTAGTGGTCTCTAGAAAATACATAAGTCTCTCCCAAGCCTCCTCCAAGAGCTATATAACAAAGGAAAGTCTTGGAAAAGAGTAGGAAAGAATTCATAGTAATGTTATGCTATTCAATTGAAAAGATACCTATTCCATATACCACAACCAAAAGTTAGAGAATCCTAGCTTGACCAAGGGGCTAAAGGAGGATCAAGGAGCAAGGAGGTCAAAGGAGAAAGCATCAACAACCAAGATATGAGTTTGATGTACTACTAGATTACATTTATTATTAGATCATTGGTTTTTCTCCATATTATTTGTGTTTGTTTCATGAGTGGTTTGGATATGATCTAGTAAGTGAGATATGAAAGTATATCTAGTGAAATTTATTATTCCTAACACTAGAGAAAGAAGATGATTGGTATTGTTTGTTACTTGTGTGCAGGACACATGTGATAGGAGATGGTTGGAGCTGCAGATATCATCCGGGACATACATGAACATCCTTAAAAAAAAAGGTATGTTGATCTACTCTTATTTAGTATAAAAATGAATTCTTTTATCTAGATCTAAGAAAACCATAAGAGTATAAAAACCCCTTTTTGTCTAGTATTCTTAGGCTAATCCTAGGGATATTTTGTTGTATATCCAACAATATCCCTATGAGAAATAACCCCATAACAAAAGAGTTTGACCCTAAAGAAGAGGAATTATGATGCTAATAGGGAGGAAAGATGCTGGATGATGCAAATACTCCTATGGCATATCAGGTGAAGCCATGACCTCCATGATATCTTCATGAGATGGAATTTTAAGATCAAGGAATTTGTAGATCAATATAATTTTGTGGCTAGTGTCAATGGGTGGATTCATCCGTAAAGGAAATTAAGGATAGAATTTACTTGCATCTAGGAAAGCCATAGGAATATATTCCTCTTCTATCTAGGATCAATAGGAATATCCTAGGGAGATATTGTTGTCCAACCAGTGATATCCCTGTGAGGTTTTATCCCATAAAAATATTGGCGGCTTCACTAGGGATAGCCTTTGATTTCTTCCTTGACTCTCTTAAGTACTTTTTTTTCTAAAAGAGGGTTGGGAAATTCAAACAGAATTTTGTAACTTTATGTGCATACTCTGAATTAATTAAATGCATATTTTTATTCCTCTAAAAAATTTATCCATTTAAAAAAGAATTCATCCATATCAGTGTCCGGAAAGAAAATTTATTACTGATTTAAAATAAACTATTTTGCAGATTTTCCAGGACAATCGCGTGGACTATTTAGATAATATATTTTGACAGAGAATTCAGATTGTAGCTAGAAAAAATCCATTAGAAATGTTTTCTTACAGAAGGGATCCTAGAAGAGGAGATTGGAATGGGTCAAACGATTCCAAGAATCCTATATCTAGAGCAAACAATTCCTTTTTATACTAAAGAAGAGTATATGAACATACCTTTTGTTTGAAGGTGTCTCCATAAGGGATTATTTCTCACAGGGAGCCCTAATGTATATCCAACAATATCCCTATGAGAAATAATCCCTCTCATGAGAGTATCTATTATAGACTTATTTTCCACCCTATAGGTGAGAGAGGAATCCATAAGAGGATAGAATCCATAATCCATCTTTTTTCTAAGGTTTATCCCATTTTTTGGAGATTCTCGTTGGGTACCTAGTAGAGAAAAAGTAAGGGTCCTTCCTGGTCACTAGTGACTCAACAAGAGAGGAACTAAAATTATTCTATAATTGGGGAGTTACGAGGTGATAGGTGATGGATGAGTTGTATCTTTTTGGAAAGTGCATAGGAAATCACATCATTCGAGTCTATAATGGTCTCTAGAAGATCTAGCAGCCTCTCCAAAACCTCCTCCAAGAGATATATAATAAAGACAAGTCTTGGGAAGGAGTAGGAGAAGAATTCAAAGTAATGTTATGCTATCCAATTGTAGAGGTACATGTTCCATCTACCAAAACTAGAAGTCAGTCAAGCCTATCCTAACCAAGGAGCTAAAGGAAGAAAAAGGAGAAAGGAGGTAAAGGGAGCAAGCATCAACAACCAATATACGAGTTTGATCTATTACTCTTACATTTATTGATAGATCATTGGTTTTCCTCCAGATTATTTGTGTTTGTTTAATAAGTGGTTTGGATCCAATCTCATAAGTGAGAGATCAAAGTAGATCTAGTGAAATAGATTATTCCTAACATTACAGAAAGAAAAGGATTGATAGTGTTTGTTCATTGTGTGCAAGAAGAAGGTGATAGAAGCCGGAGCTGAATTTGTAGATCTAAATCAATTGGGACATACAAGAATGACCTTAAAACAAAAGGTATGTTGATATACTCATGAGCTTTCGGCTATCAGCTCGTCGTTCCTTAGTCTCTCTTTGTAACCCTTCAATGATTTTCATCATTTTTCCTTCCTTATCCATTTCTTTTCCATGCCCATTAGAGTGCGATCCCTCGACTCCTTGGTTAACATCCTTTCCTTCTTGTTCATCTTTCATTTCAGGGATAATTGGCATTCTTCCCCACTCCATACTTGGCATTGATTGTCTGGAGTTTTGGCCTCTGTTGTATTCAGAACACACACTGTGAAATCCAATTCAAAATTGTCAAGCCATTAACTTCAGGAATAACCCACAATATTCATAATTAATACGAACAAGAATGAAAGTTATTTCAGCTTCACAAGTTTTCTGAGTTTTGTATGGCTCTGTGTTTTTCGGTTGACCGAAACTTCCATTTCGGTTATTTCGGGACTTCCAGTTTCAGAGTTTTTCAACTCCTGACGTCGCAGTTTACTATCCTCTCGGATTCCCGATCTCCGATAAGCCCTTTTTACGTGATAGTCCTCCTGAGCCTAGCCCTTGACTCATATGACCATGCGCCAAGACCGTGGTCATTTCCCTCACGTGACTATCCCTATCAGAGTTTCGGCACTTGCGCTGTCAACAAGCACATGTCCTCACAACTCCCGATTCTCCGATCTCCAATATGCCTTAGCTTTCCAAGCTAAGCCCTATCCGATGTGACCCTTGTCTCATGACCCAAGCCTTATCCCTTATCTGGGTTCGGGGTTTCTCAAACATGAATGCGCCCAAAATGCTTGACAGCGGAATCCTCGATTTCCCGATTTTCGATGGGCTCCATCCATGCTAGCCCTCCGGGCTATAACCTCACCATACGACCACACTATATGACCTTAATCAAACCGCTCCTCAGGGTTTCGGCGATTTCAACGTCATGCTCATACGCTCACAGGATCTCTGATGGGTCCCAGTTATTGCCTTGTCAACAATCCTTTCTCCTGTGGCTATAAATCTGCCACCTGTCCTCTTGACAGGGGGTGTGGCCCCCACGCACCTAAGCCTTATCGAGAAATCGCGTATCACGATTTTCCCGTGCTCGAAACCTTTACCTCCGAATTCTCCGATATCCGATGTGCCTTTCGCTTTAACACATCGCAGTCAAGTCAGGTCCATGTGACCTACGTTCATAGGACCACAGTCATATGCTTTTGTTGGGTTTTCGGGGTTCGGGGTTTCAAAGTATATGACTCACTCGTCATTGGGGTTCCCAATTTCTCGAATTCTCAAATCCCGATTTCCGATGAATGACCTTTCTATCTAGACTTTCCCGTTGATCCTCCATCACCGGTGGATTTACTCCTTGTCGGGACTTTTCCCGATGGTGCAGATCTATGCCACGTGTCCACTAAATGAACGGTCCGGATCTTGTCACGAATTCTCGGATCGTGATTTCGTGTGACAAGATTTCTACGTGCTCGAGAACTCCAATTCTCCGAGTTCTGACTCTCTCCAGGATTCTGACACATGTCCTCCCGATATTTATGGCTATGATCCCTCCTCAGGTTTTCGAAATCACAGGGTCTCGATTCTCTTGAGTTCTAATATCCCGATGCCCCTTCGAGATTTCTCCTCTACCCATGAGGACTTAAGTCCTGCGTGACTTTCGTCAACTCGGATGGTTGGCGGTTAATCCCACAGGGATATGACGACTCACGATCCTCCCGAGTTTAAACTCCTATGCAGTATCAAGAGGTTTTCAAACCTCATGCACATTCTCCAGATCTGGCGGTTGCAAGGTTTCGCTTTCCCTCCTGAACAGATCCGACAGTTCTAGCACCCTTGGTGTAGAAACCTGTCTCCCTATGGTCATAGACCATACCAGCTGCGGTTTCATAGTACCTCTATACCTCCTGAGTTTGTAAATGTGGTCAAGCAACTACTTGACGCATTGGAACAAACCAACATCCTAAATTGGCCATTCCAGGCCCAATTTCCCTTCACATTTTCGGTCCAAAGACCGCTCTACTGGCTCATCTAGGCTCAATGTCCAAACCTTGGCTCTGATACCAATTTGTAGTGCACCAATTGCTCTGATACCAATTTGTAGTGTACCAATTGCTCTGATACCAATTTGTAGTGTACCATTTGCTCTGATACCAATTTGTAGTGTACCCTTCACTACCCAGGTTTCCCAACCTCACAGTTTACCATTCCTTACATGGAATTATAAGAAAATGCGTTTAAACACAATTAAACACACTTAAATTACAGAGTGAAACATATCTGGGTACTTCTATAATTAAATGTTCCATAGCATTCATCATTAATTCATTTACACAGCGGAAAACATGATACAAAACAACACAGTCAGGTTCAAATGT
>ML785420.1:149337-179355 GCA_009831015.1 Picea engelmannii
TCTTTTAGTATTGATCTTGATACATATGGAAATATTGCATCTTATTGAAATTGCATACTTGAATTGAAAGTGCATTTTAAAATATTACCATATTTTGAGAATTGAAAATTAATACTTAGCACTTTGTTTATATTCATTTATTTAATTTGTTGAGTAATAACATCATCAGTTTCATGACCACATCTCTTGAGTAAAAAAAAGCCATTAAAAGTAATGTTGACTAATTAAAATTGATTATAAACAATTTTATTTTTCAGAGTACACAAACAATCATAGGATATAGGGCTTTGGAATAGAATTTTGTGAGTAAACTTCTCCAAGGATATTAAACTCAACATATGTGTCTGACTAGGGAGTGGTGAAATCCATTGTGTAATTAGTCACGTCAGGATGCTCCGCTCACACCAGAGTTAAGCATGAGGTCACACGAAGTTGGTTGCAGATATAACCCTCTAATACCTTCTTAATGTCAGAGATATTTTTGGGGATCTATTCGTATTTGGGTGTCTTGCTAGTAACTTCACCTATGTGAGAGGCAATTGTAAGTTTTAAACCTATGAAGTAAAGAAATGCATACAGATTCTTAAGCAAACCAAAAATTAATCAATGGCTCATACACATAGTACACAGAGCTGTACGCTGGAAACCCTTAACCGAGAGAAAACCATCCTTCCTTGGTGTCGCACCTTTCAATACTTCATTGTATTAATTTCACCATTAACCATACAATATATACAATATTTTAGGTATTCCATAGCTACCAAAACCCTAATCCCTTAATCCAGGATTAATTTAGAAAATTTCTAAAAATAGCAAAATCTGCTAAAATCGCAAAAACCGCCCAACAAACAATTTTTGGGGAATTGCCCCGAACCCCGTCGACTTCGGGCTATCACCCAAAGTTGAACGCTATGCGTAACCAAGGGGGGCATACTTGCCCATCCCCTGGGACCCCCTAGGAAAGCGCCTGATGCACACGACACAAAGAGTGAATTAAGTTGGGATTGTCAGACGTAGTTGTCGAATTTGACGCGCTCACAGACACACATGCAAAGAATATAATGCATACCCAAAATTCTCCCACTTGTTGTTTTCTTTGCATACATGGATTCATAGGATTACATAGTAAACAATCCATGGAATCGATGCCCATTGTTACTTGACACCAGGAGAACTTCTCTGTTCTCAGAGACTTTGCCAGTGAAACTGCAACATTCTTCAAAGTGTCAACCTTTTCCAGCAACACCTTCTTTTCTTCAACCATGTCTCTTACAAAGTGATACTGAACATAAATATGATTTGTCTTTGAATGATAAGCATGGTTCTTTTCCAAGAATATTTCACTCTAACTGTCAAAATCTAATCTCACTACTTATTGTACCAACCTAATACCTGAACAAAATCTATGCAACCATACTTCTTCCTTGCTTGCATGTGTGGCTACCATGTATTCAACTTATGTAGTTGAGAGTGCCACTACATCTTGTATTTTTCTCATCCAACTGATTTCTCCTCCAAATAGGTTAAACACATACCCACTTGTATATATTCTACGATCCATATCTCCAACCCAGTCTGCATCAACAAACCCATGTATGTCCAACACTCTGTCCAATCCTGGTCTTCCTTGGTATCACAATCCATAACTGGTAGTGCCATGCAAATACTTGAATACCCTCTTTACTGTTGTCCAATTCTCCTTCCCTGGTTTTGACATATACCTACTAAAAACTTCCACTTCATGTGAAATGTCCGGTCTAGTACATACCATTGCATACATCAAACTGCCAACTTCACTGGCATAGGGAACATGGGACATGTCCTCTTCTTCTTCCTATGTCTTGGGACCCTGATCTGCAAATAACTTTACACCTATAGGAATAGGAACCTTAACCAGTTTACTTCCATGCATATTAAACCTCTGCAATATCATCTCAAAATATTTTCTCTGATTCAAGATGAGTTTCTTGTTTGCACGATCTCTTTTAATCTCCATTCCCAGAATGAAGTTAGTAGCACCGAGATCCTTCATGTAAAATTTGGAGGATAGATGTGATTTCACCTCCTTGATACCATCCATGTTATTTCCTACTAACAACATGTCATCTACATACAACACTACATAAATGAAGTGATTACCAACTTGCTTGGAATATACACAGTGATCATCCCTGCTTCTCACAAATCCCAATCCAAGGATGTATGTGTCAAAATTTTGGTACCACATCCTAGGTGATTTCTTTAGAACATATAGTGACTTCTTTAGCTTACAAACCAACTCTTTCTTTCCCTTCACTACAAATCCTTCTGGCTACTTCATGTATATTTCTTCTTCCAGATACCCATGTAGAAATGTTGTATTCACATACATCTATTCCACTTCAATATCAAAAGAAACGACAATAGATAAAATAAATATAATAGAATTTAACTTGGCAACAAGAGAAAAACTCTCACCAAAGCCAATTCCCTCTAGCTGGGAATAACCTTTTGCTACTAACCGAGATTTGTATTTCTCCACTTTTCCTTCTACATTAAACTTCTTCTTGAACAACCATTTTCTACCAACATATTTTCTTCCAACCTAAAACTCAACTATATCCCATGCCTCATTCTTATCCAAGGCATCCATTTTTTCAACCATGGCCTTCTTCCAGAGTTTACTATCCTTTGAATACATTGCTTCCCTGATAGTTCTGGGATCATCATCAATAATAGATAAAACAAAATTAGAATGAAAATCAGGTGGACTCTACCTTTCTGGTTTCCTTCTTTCCCTCATTGATATCCTCAATAATGGGGTATGATGCTATTCTTATTATGCTTCATCTTCTTCAGATGATTCAGATTTTGCATCATCCAACTCAAACTCTATTTTATCAGGTTCTTTTTGCCTTGGTAGGAATTCCTATTTGGAAAAATCTTTCACCTCTCTAAAAACAACATCCCGACTATAAACAATATTCTTAGTTTATGGGTTCCAAATCTTATAACCTTTAACACCATATTTATAACCCATAAAGATACACTTTTCATATTTTTTAATCCAACTTACTCCTATTTTCCTTTAAAACATGTACATAAAAATCACAACAAAACACTCTGAGATGTTCAAGAGAGGGTGTCTTACCAGTCCATACCTCGTGTGGAGTTTTATCATCTAGTGTTGATGAGGGTGATCGATTGACCATGTAACTTGTTGTACCCACTACCTCTGCCCATAATTATTGTCCTAATTTGGCACTACTAAGCATGCTCCTTGATTTTTCCATCAGTTTCCTATGCATCCTTTCTGCAACTCCATTTTGTCGAGGTGTGTATGGATTAGTCTTTTGCCTTGCTATACCACACTTCTTATAGAATTATTTGAATTCATTTCCATATAATTCTCCACCATTATCTGTCCTCAATACCTTTATTTTCTTCTCTATTTGATTTTCTAACAGAGCGTTAAACTCTTTAAATTTATCAAACACCTCAAATTTCTTTGTAAGAAAATAAATCCATGTGTTCCTTGAGAAATCATCTATGAATGAAACATAATACATAGATTTACCTAGTTATGGAACAAGAATAGGTCCAAACACATCACTATGTATCAATTCTAAGATCCCCTTTGCTCTTGTAGCACCAGATGGTTATCTTACTCGATTATGTTTACCATATATGCAATGTTCACAAAAATCAAAATCTAGAGTGAAATTAGACATACCTTCAACCATACCTTTACCGTGTAGTGTTCGAAGGCCCTTTTCTCCAATATGCCCCAGTCTTTGATGCCACAACATGGTCTTCTTTCCAGGGACAATATTGGTCTTGTCTTCTTTATTTCTCTGCTCAGGGACAACAAAACTATTACACCCATTATTATAAGTGCTTCCAAACAACTTGTATAGAGTTCCACACCGAACTCCCCTCATAAACACCATTTCTCCTCGTACCATATTGCAAGTGCCCTTTCCCAATATAGTATCCACACCTGCATCATCCAACTTGCTTACATATATTAGGCTCCTGGCTAGTTTTGGAATGTGCATAACTAGGGAGAGTTCTAATCCTTCCATGTTTTAGCAACAACTTAACCCTTCCACATCCCATGATTTTAGTTATCGAGTCATCTCCTAGGAATACATCACCACCATAGTAATTATCATATTCACAGAACCACTCTCTGTGAGGAGTCATATGATATGACACATCTGAGTTGATCAACCATACACCATAGTCTGCATGTGTAGCTGTATATTCTAGGTAAACATTAAATCCTTCTTCAATGGAGGTTTTATCCTCTGTGGAAGAGGTATTATTAGATCCATTTGGTTTATAAACCTTATTAGATTTGCAATCTTTCTTATAATTCCCCGTTTTACCACACTTCCAGCATTTCCTCAAATATTTTCTTGGAGACTTAGATATACCTGTAGATTTATATCTTCCCCCAAAATACTTACCAGGATTCTTGTCTTGGGTATGACCTCTTACAAATAAAGCATATGTGCTTTGAGTATCCATGCTTTTCCACCTCATCTCTTCAGATAACAAGGATACAACTACATCCTCATACTTCAATGTAGATTGAGTGGTATTACCAATTGCTACAACCAGATTATCCCAAGAGTCTAACAAAGAACATAACAAAGTAATACACTTATATTCTTCTACAATCGTAATATTAATGGATACCAGTTGAATTACCAGAGTATTAAAGGAATTTAGATGTTCTGTCACAAAATCTCCATATTCCATCCTAAGATGATACAACTTCTTTCAAAGAAACAACTTGTTTACCAGGGACTTTGATTGATACAAATTCCCTAATTTATCCCATAGTTCCTTGGCTGTAGATTCTCCCGATACATTCAAAAACACCGAATATGCCTCGTAGAGTCGAATAATACTCCTTGCTCTTCTATCCAACTTCTCCCAATATTCCTTCGACATACTAGTAGGTTGTGTACTAGTAGTTTGTGTACTAGTGGGTTGTATACCAGTAGAATGTGTGTCATTAGACCATGTACCAGTAGGTTGTGTACCAGGGTCCATAACGATCCATTATTCTTTTTCTACAAGAAGGTCCTCCATCTTGATCTTCCATAGCTCAATTTTTTTTTTCCGTTGAACTTCTCTATCTTGATTCCAGAAGAGATCTCCATTCCTATTTCTACACTCAAATCACCACTACAAAATCTCCCACTGAACCCATGATTATCACAGGCCCAAGATAAAATTGATCTATAACGATCGAGCCAAACCCTTAGAAACAAAGACGTCCCCCTAAAGAAAAAAATGATCTCTGATACCAAATGTGAGTTTTAAACCTGTGAAGTAAAGAAATGCAAACAAATTCTTAAGCAAAACATAAATTAATCAATGGATCATACACATAGTACATAGAGATTTACGTTGTAAACCCTTAACCGGGAGAAAACCAGTCTTCCTTGGTGTCGCACCTTTCAACACTTCATTGTATTAATTTCACTGTTCACCATACAATATATAAAATATTTTAGGTGTTCTATAGCTACCAAAACCCTAATCCCTTAATCCAAGATTAATTTAGAAAAATGCTAAGAATAGAAAAATCCGCTAAAATAACAAAAACCACCCAAATCATCAGACATAGTTGTTGAATCTGACACACCCACACACACACATGCAAATAATATAACACATACCCAACAACAATGCTTTAAAGATTTCAGGCTTTGTTACCCTGCCCATATGGTGGACCTGACTTACAACTATTTGCATGTGCATTGGTTGCATCGTGGTGGCTCTAGTTGCTTGAAATAGGTAGCCACATAGGTCACTTGCAGAGGTTATTCTGCAGGTACCCTGAGTCAGATAAGGTCAGAAAACACACAAACTTTATGGAGGATTACTTCTCCGGGAGGATCTAACCGACTGTGTTGTTAATCCCATGAGGGCCCTTATAACTGATTCTGATACCTCTAATCTTTTGAAGGGAGTCTCAGGCCCCTCTTGGGCAAGACATACCTACTCTGGTGAGGGAGGCCCCTTTTCAGCCACTATATCTTGTTTCTATGCATTTTCCTTTTGATTTACTTTGGTGTGATCTCTGATTATTAGTTGGCCTTAGGTTTTTGTATTGCATCATGAGTTTTCATTTCTATGGTTATTGGAGCCCCCGTGAATAATTCAGTTTGTGCTACCCATCCCATGGTATTTTATCATTCCGTGGGGATGAATCCTTTTTTATTTCTAAGTGGTATGTCGAATCATGATACTTAGCCAATACCTTGGGCCTCTAATAATTTTTTTCTTGGTATGCCAGACATGTCTTTTCACTTTCCATCCTTTGTCTTGTCACCTTATGTGAATCCTAGTTTTGGGTTTGGAGGCATGATGCCTTCTTATTCGCCCTTTTTGTTTGGTGGGAGTCATATCTCTCAACCAACTCTTACGGTAGGAGGTTGGAATCTTCCTTCCTACGGATCCAATCCTAGCTTCACTTTTCCAGGAGAAAGTGCACAAATGGGAAGTCATTCTACTTATTACATCCCATCCATCTATCCTTCTTTCTCTATGCCAGTTACTATGAACACTTTTCCCGTGGTGGACCTCCATTTTTCCTCTAATGTTTCATCCCATGGAAGTTAGTTTTATAGTATGGGAAACCCCCTTCATGAAGTTCCTTCGTCTGGGGGAAATATATATCCTCACCTGAGTAACCCTTGTCATGTTTCTTTCTCTTCACAAGAGTCTTCCTCAGTGATGATGCCCTTACAACCCTTTACAAATCAATTTGGAGGAGGATATTATCCTTCCGAACGGGGCCATAGTGTATAACAAAACCCTTCCTAGCTCACAATTTCTCAAAACCAGTCTTTCCTGAAACCTCGGTCTCAAATTCCACAACCAACCGTTGCCAGTCCAGTCACTGCAAGTCATACTGGCATTATATCACCAACCTATGCTAGTTGGATTTAGGTCAACAACCTCTGCAAGTCATGTTGAAGACCAAAAACTAGCCCTTGTGAATCATATTTGGGGAACAACTCTAGTTATTGCTAGTCACATTGCACATATATCATGAACCTCTGCTAGTCATGTTGGGGATTCATCACCAACCTCTGCTAGTCATGTTGGGAATTTGTCAATAACCTCTGCAAGTCATGTTGAATATCAGCTACTAGCCTATGCACTTCATGCTAGGAGCATGTCACCAGCCATTGCAAGTCATTCTAGGGGAATTCATATGATTGAGAATCCTAGACATATAAGAAGTAATCCCAAGTTCCTTTGTAGGCTTTTCAAAGGAGATCACCTTACTCAATTGTGCCCTGCTACTGTTGTGGTACAAGAAGCGTGTTTCTTTCCTGGGGGCCCTTTGGCTTCTGAGTCGTCTTTGGTTTCCCAACATTCTAGTCCTTCTTTGGTTGATACAAAGTTCATGCCGATGCAATATTCGTCTGACACTACTCTTCTTTTGTGGGGTGATTCTTCTCTTGACCATGTTGTCTCACATCCTGTTCAGCCAAAAATTGTATTGATGCAATCTTTGGTCAACACCATTCCTATTTTTGGGAGTGATGCATCTCTAGATCATTTTGTATCACATCCTATTCAACCAATGGTTGAATAAGTGGTCATGCCGATGTAATCTTCGACTTATCCCATTCTTCTCATGGAGAGTGACAAGTCTAAGGAAGTAACATTGCCAATGCAATATTCAGTCAATCCCACTCTTCTTCTTTTGGGGGGTGATGTGTCTTTTGACCATGTCCTTAGCATTTCTATTCATGTACCTTATGAAGAAGGGATCATTCCACTCTCTTCGAGTATGCTCCCTCCAAGTCCTAGGGTGGTTTTCTTTGATTTTAATTATCTTGTAGAGCCTCACCATCCTTCTTATACACCCTTCTAGACAAGGGACATTCATCGATATATTGTAGATAAAGTCTCCTCTGCAAGTATTTTATCATCATCGGCTTGGAAAATTTTGGGTCTTCCCAAACTTGTGTCATTTATCTATGAGTTGTTGAATTTCAATAGAAGTCATGCACGAGATCCCTGGCCTCCCCAATTATATTATTTTTAGAACAACATCCCCGAGTCTTAGTTAAGCTCTTTTTCGACTCTATAAAAAACAAAAATATTTTCGAGTGAACTTTTCTCTTTCACACTCGTTAAATGGCTTTGAAAGGATATCTATTTGGTGAAGTTTAACCCTTTTCAGACCAATTAGACTAATTTAGAAAATGGAATACTCTAGTCACTAGTGGATAAAAGAGTTCTCCTAGGTATTGTTTTATACTTTTTCAGGCCTAGGCGACTAAATTCATGAAAAAGGACATTCTTTGGAGTTAAGTTGTAATTGAATTCCATTATCATGGTTGCAATATTGAGCTTATTTCTAGTTCCCTTTTTCTTGTTATAATCCTATTACCTCAACAATTTGCATCACCAACCAAAAAGAGCCTTGTTTATATCCTTTGCAGCTTGAAACCCTGTACCCTAAGAAGAAACATTCCCTCAAGTTTCCACATCCTGCATGCACCTACTTACATTGAGAATAGGTATGTTCCACTGTTGGAACCAGTTGATTACTCATGACACTCGTTTCCTCTCTTCTATCATAGGATTCATTTGTGTATGAAAAAACAAAAAAATACTGGTGGGAAAAGAATATTATCTCATGTTGGCAACAGTCGTGTCGCCTTTGAACAGAGAACAAACTTTTGAGTCCAATTTTCATCCTAAATTTGGGTTTAGAATGAACTTAGGAAGTTGAGCTCGATACTTAGAGTTTACTCCTCCAACTGGTTACTCTTCCAGTCCTTATGGAGAGTTTGGTTGGTGCCTCCTACATCACAAAGTTTCATTATCAAGTCTATGCTGCCAGAGTCCTCCATATGTCTCATGCTCTTGTTCAAAGGATGTCTATAACAGCCATTCCTTAGAATTTTTTACTTTACATGTCGGCCATACCCTCAACATGTATCAGAGTTACATGATGTTATAGTTCTAATTTCATTGTGGGTAGGTAACCTTGAACCTAGCAGTCGACATCTCCTCATTGGTCGCTGACTGGGGGGTTTCCCTTGTGTTCAATGACAATAAATATATTCACACATTGGGATTCATGCAGTGCCTTGGATGCCATTAGAGTTATTGGTGGTTTCCTCACCTTTTTTGACATTTTCCTTATTAGCTGCTATTCAGAGGGTCTTTTACATGCACTAATTGCATCTGGTGCACGGGAAAGATGCACGGGGTCGTTGGTTCATGAACATCATATTTGTATGATTTCCTCCAAATAATCAAGATATTTCTTCGTACCTCATGTTGAATGATGAGAGATGCTTTATTTCTCTCCTTTCAGTGGGTATCCTTCCATCGAATTCAACTCATCTATTTTGGAAACAAGGCCTAGATTCCTATGAGTACCTAGAGGCTTGCAATCATTAGTGGCAGGTTCTCTCACCATCGATAGTTGGGAATGCATCAATGTCTCTTGATCAATGGATTCTTCAAGTGTTTGACCTCAACACATTTATTCACACTTGTAAGAATATACTTGGTGCCTTGATACCTACTTTCATTATCGATAGGTTGTCTCATGTTTGTTAATGGTATACCTTAATGACTAGTAATCAAACAAAGTCTCATTATGTTTGACCTCAAATCCTCTATTCACATGATGTAGAATTTCACCTTTGATGTATCGTGTATAAGACTTGAAGAAATCAGTTTATAGTTTCAACTTTCTTGAGTTGTTGCTATCAATCATTGCACCAGTACCTATATGACTTCATTGATCATGGGAGATCAGATTTCACTAGGCCTTGTTCATGACTATGACTTCCTATGGCATGTATTTACTTTGTATTTCCTATTCATGGACATGAACAACTATTTTCTATATTTCCACATGGATCTGTAGTGTATTTCAAATTGGCAGCCATGTGTACAAAGTCATTATGAATTGTAATATTCTTATGAGAAACTAGTTCATCCAGCTGAGTTGCCATTACTCCAAGTCTAGGAATTATAATGCATTTCAGCCATCACAGATAATCCTTTGAACTCACACATTAGGGGGAATTTGTTATAGCAAGATTTTCCTCACCCCATGCAACTTTCTCATTAGGCCTTTTCCATTTCCCTATGCAGACTTGAAGTCCCTTTTTACACTTCCCAGAGATAAAAATCATATTTTTCCACATATACATTCCCTAACAACTATACATCATGTGTATATGCAAGTTGCACCATTACAGCCTGTGTACATCAGGTTTTGTTCCCAAAATAAAAGAATTATGTCATGTTTCCATGTCACATCACAGGATTTGTGATCCTTGACCTTCCATATATAGGAAATGTTCTGACTCGGCCCTTTAGTTTCATTTGAAGGCTATAAAATGAGCCATATCCAAGATGTGGAGGGGAGAGAATTCAAATTTTGAGAGAAAAGTTACTCTGAATAAATTATCCACTTTATATTGAGTCAACATCCCTTTGTCCTTTAAAGTTTGAACAGATTGTTTAGCCCCCAAGCTCTTCCCTATTTGATGGAGAACCTCATTGTCTCTCTTATATGAGATTTACTTTGTTGGAGGATTGAAGTGGTGGAGGCCCAACTGGAAGGGAATTAGTTTCTTGGTTCTGAGATGTGCCGACATAGAATTTTGTCACTCATACACTTCTATTAATCATATTTTAATAGAAATACTCTTTTCTCGTCCAATTGATGTCTTGAAATATTTGAATTATTTTCCATTGGTATATTTGTTATGGATATTAATGGACTATGCTATTGTATGTGATAACCTTATATATTATCACCATATGCTTGCATTTCTTGGTTGTTGAGGACAAGTTGCAGGTATAAATCTTTGGGTCACATGCTCAACGGTGGTCTTCATCGAACGTCTGAATGAGGTAGGATATTTATCTTGTCTTGTTATCATTTACATTTATATAACATACTTGGGATTAGAGTTGATCTCTACAGTCATTCCGTCTATTGTGGTTTACCCCATGCCGTAGAGTGATTTTCCTCATAACATGAATAATCATCACCTTACCCATCGAGTTAGGTGGTAAGACTATCTATATTGATTTGGAGGTTGTCAACACACCTCTTGAGTACAATATGTTACTCATGTGTACTTGGTTCTATGCGATGACTCTAGTTTTCTCATTGGTATTTAGGGTCCTATGCTTCCCTCATAAAGGGAAAATCATGACGATTAATAAACATGCATTCTATACCCTAGACCTTGGATCCAATGTGGGGTCAAATGTACCCTTTGTTGGTGATATGACACCATATTTTTTCAATGTCAGTGTGGGTATGTTCAAGGATCCTTCTTTGATGGGAATTTTTCCCTTCCCCCACCATCTCCCACTACCAATGTAGCTCTTATCAACATGATTTCATCATCTACCAGTGTATCCCTCGGGTCTTTTGATCCTTGGGTGGTACCTCATCTCGAGGATGTTGATTCATATGGAGTATCCATGCCGCTCATAGTGGTCGATATTGTCGAT
The DNA here is from genome assembly GCA_009831015.1 of Picea engelmannii. Taxonomy (NCBI): domain Eukaryota; kingdom Viridiplantae; phylum Streptophyta; class Pinopsida; order Pinales; family Pinaceae; genus Picea; species Picea engelmannii. The sequence continues at coordinate 160,855 of ML785420.1, forward strand.
TTTCCAATCCCATCAACATCAACTAATACTGGTCAACAACTCCATCCTCATATGGAGTGTGATCAACCTACTCCACCTGAATGAGTTGTTAACTATGTGCATTCATATTCTTTCCTAGATATTGATTTTCCTTTAGAAGAAGCCATCCTAGAAGTCATGGCTTCCATATAAAATCTAAAGGATGAGATGACACATCCATCATCTTCTACTGATTTATAATCGATGAGAGTTAGCATGATGAGAGTTAGGAATTCCCTGTAGCATCCAGTAAAACTCCTAGTCTTGACCCTTTTTGGCCTTACATATTTTTTTCAAAACTTGCCACCAAATTCTTTGCCGCCCCTTCCTTTTTCTCATCCTCACTAGTAAGATAGTGCTTACCTTTCATGGGCACCCTAGTTAGAACCCAGATTGCAATTTGGTGCTCATGATGCATTTTTTAGTAGGCCAGAGATCCCTCCTTTATCCCCATCATGACTTGAAGATTGAACCTTATTTTCCTCTCTTCATCTATATTCTAGCCACATCCAGTGGGGGTTCCATTTTTATTTTTTTTTTGTTTCTTAATGGTCACATGCATATGTTTCTCACATCATGTTCTCATAGTTGCATTACTTTTTTCCCATATCCCACTTACCTCTATGCAGTAGCCTTGACCATCTACCTCTTGCATCATTTGGCCTCTGTTTTTCATCCATCTACCTAAGGAGAGAAAAATTGCTAAGAGTGGACTTCACTTTCCTATACCATTTGAATTCATCTTGCTTAGGTCGGTTCCATGCACTTGGAACATAGGAACATGCTTTTAAGCCACTCATTCTCTCCCGTTGAGTATACTTTTATCTCTTTTTTGGATGCGTAAAAGGACATGAAAAATGAACATACTTATCTTACTTGTGTCATTATTTCATTGTATTTAAAACATGAAGGAGATCGATCATACCTGTATTCTTCTTTCGCGCTCATTAAACCATGAAGGAGGCCAAAAATATGAAAAAATAAAAGAATAGTGGGGGGTTTTTCACCAATGATCTATTCTCAAAATGGTAGTGTTAGTCAAGTCTCCCTTGAACATGGAATTTTTTTGATTCCTCATCATACAGTTGGGTTTTAGCTTGACTAGGAGTCATCCCATTAATGTGAGTTAGAGATACTCCTCCGACTGGTTACTCTTCTAGTCATCATGGAGAGTGCTTCAATGCCTCATGCGTTGCTGCAATATATTCATCCAGATCTTGTGTTTTGTTTTCAAGTCACCATTGTGTCATCCTATATATTCAAGGGAAGTGTAATCCCGAGTCATCCATCTACTATTTTTTTTTCTTTCCAATTCATCCATCCTTGTGTTAGTTGTACCTAGTGATACTCTCTCTTCACATCATCTCCCAGTGTATGTTTCATGTCAATTGATAGGGGATACATCAAGGCCCTCCTTCGACGGATATATTCCTATCAAATTCAACACATTATCTAGGAGAGGGATATACAAAATATCTAGTACCTTGGAGCTTACATTCCTCAGTGGAAGGCCTCCTAGTGATCAACAATGGGTTTACTTTATCGACCCCCGATCGATTGATTCTACGAGTGTTTGAAACCATCCCATCTATTCACACTTGTTAGAATGTAGTTGGTACCTTGGGTTGCATATTCATTATCAGTGGGTCCCCTTGCGTATATTAACGATAAACATCAATGATCGATAACCAGATGGGTTCTACCATGCTCGACATTAACTCATCTATTTACATGTTGTAGATTCGTACCATCGTGGTTTGGGATGAAGAACTTTGGTTGGGGCCATATCCTTCTTTTAAAACATCCCCTCCCAAGTTGCGATGGATTATATCACTTGTATATTATTACTTTGAATACTTCGGGGGCACTCTCCTAAGTTACCATTTTCTTCCTAATATCTATATGGTATGCCATATATCCACATTATGTTTGTTGGTGGATATGATTGTGTTCATGACGTAGATCCACATTGTATTATCTCATGGGTATGATCTTATTAATGACATAGATCCACTATGTATTATTTTGTGTCCGTGGTCTAGCATTTCATATCATGGATCCCCAGTGTGTTGTTTGGAAGCCATGCTCATTCAAAGTGAGTATGTCTACCTAGGGGATGGTCTATTTATAATCTCATACTTGGTGTTTGATTGTAGGACTTCTTTGACTTCTAAAAATCCTTTGTTCTCTCCTCACATTGACTCACATAGATAGTATTTTGATCTAATGTATTTCGGCCACCCATTCCTTTCCTAACCTCACACATTAGGGGACATCTTTTATAGCCTTAATTTCAATCATATAGGCCATAGAGGAATAGTYCATTAATATGAGGATCCTCATAGGTCAATATTTTCTCAATAAGCGAGGATCCTCACAGGTCACTAGTAKCTCAACAAGCGAGGATATGCAAAACTTCTAGATTCAAAGAGTTATGAGGTGATAGGTGAGGGATGCGTTGTATCTTCATGGAAAGRGCCTAGGAAATCACATCATTTGAGTCTCTAGTGGTCTCTGGAAGATCTATAATCTCTCCCAAGACTCCTCCAAAAATCTATATAACAAAGGAAAGTCTTGGGCAAGAGGAGAGATAATTCAAGAGCAATGTTATGCTACCCATGTGTAGAGGTTCTTGTTCCATCCATCACAGCTAGAAGTCAGAGGTGCCTAGCCTGACCAAGAAGCTAAGTGAGGAGAAAGGAGAAAGGAGTGAAGGGAGAATGACATCATCACTAAGGTATGATTTAATGTATGTTCTCTATGATAATATAATAGATCATTGGTTTTCTTGCAAATTATTTGTGTTCTATTCATGAATGAATTGGATATGATATTAAGAGTAATATATTACGATAGATCTAAAGAATATTATTATTCCTAACACTAGAGAAAGAATAATATTGGTAGTGTTTGTTTCTTATGTGAAAGAAGTAGGTGATAGGAGTTGGAGTTGGAACTCCAAATCTACATCATCCAGGACATGCAAGAAAAACCTTCATGTTAAAGGTATTTTGATTTACCCTTCTTTGGTGTAAGAGGAATTGTTTTCTCTCTATATAGGAAACCATAGGAGTCTAAATGCTCTTCTATCTGGGATACCTAAGCTAATCCTAGGGATATCTTGTTGATCATTCAGTGAGATCCCTGTGAGATTTTTTCCCATAACAATGGTCGAGGGCCAAAGCAATGTAATATGTAAATGATGTAAATTGAATATAATAAATAAAATGTATCATCAACTACATATGGATACAGATGAAGATTTGGGGGATTAGTTTCCACAAGAGAGGGAAGGGGTCCAAGGGGGAGAGTTACCCATGTCTATTAAACCCAAACCCAATTTCTTTGTAAATTATCCTTAATTTGAACCATTTATTATATGTTGAGTGTTATAGAGTTGAATCACTGAATTCATGTAAGAGGGTGGATGAGAGAAGTCACATCCTATAGTTATTGAGAGCATGGGGGTTGATTACAATCAACTTTGGTAAGAGTGTAATTAAAGAAAGAAAGATAAAGAGAGGAAATATGTATGATTAGGGGAGTAGAATCAGACATTCAAGTTTTTGCATGCATAATAGTTTTTACACGGAGTTTTATAGACAGCAAGAGATCTTGGAGTGATGAAGATTGAAGGAAACCATAGTGAGAATTTATGGTAGCTATTTGAAGCTCTAATTTCATGGGAAGAGAGGATGTGGGCCTATGAGAAATATTTTGTTCAAAATTTGTCAAGAGAATCAAGCATTTTAATGTTGGGTGACTTCTTGTTACAACTATAGAATTCATGAGGTCCCAACATAGAATTTTCATGTCCAACTTGTGTTGGAAGCCTTGGAGGGGAGTGGGGAGGCTTGAGGGACTATGAGTTGTGAAGGGGGATCCCATCCATGGGTTGTGCATGTTATGGGGAAGAGAGTTGGTGGATTGGAATTAGTTGTGGGAATTGACTGGTGAGAGGGGTACATTAGCCAACCTTAGTGACCACCATGTCTAGTGAATTTATAGCCCCAACTCATGGGTGACATGTTCCAAGTATATAAAAGGGTGTGTTATGTGTCGTATTTTTTGTGTTTATTTAAGTTAAATGATGATACAGTTGTTGTGCATTTTACCGTGAGTTATCTTAGTTAGCGTTTCTTGCTGTGAGTAGAATGATGCATTTATATCTCTATTTTTGTGGTTGAATGATGTTGTATGCATTTATTTTTTTCTATGCATAGTTAAGAAATTTCGTTTTCATTTCTAATTAGCATGGACCATTATATAAGCTTGAATCTCATGCTATGTGTGTTATTTCCGCATTTAAAATCGGTATCAAAAATTTTATAGGGTCATTTTTAGCAGTAGCATGACCCAACTTGGGGCTGGGTGCATTAAAAGGTAGCACAAGTCCTCCCATATGGGGAGACTTGGCTTCTTGGGGAATCTTACCCCTCTATACCGAAATCTCCCTTAGATGCCTTGGTGTTTATATTCCTTAAGTGTTGTATGATTTCTTGGTTTTCCTAGCTCGTGTTATATATATGCGACTCTCCTCACCAAACCATCACATCACTTTGTGATGAACCGTTGCATCCCTTGGGTGAGGTTGAGTCGACTCACCAAGTTACTCTATGGTGCATAACACTTCACCGTGATGCACCCACCATTGTGTTGGTTGATTGGGTTGTGACGCCAAATTTCACATCACATGAGTCGTCTTTGCCTCATGTCATCAACACAAGGCTCCCAAAGGTGGCGTGTCCAATATGTTTTCACTATGATCTCACCCATTGGTCATGATCCAGGGCGACATATTCCTTAAATAAACAAGGTTTTCCATCATGATCCCCAAGTTTGGGGTGCCCATCCATATAAGTTTTGGCTCGCCTCCTAAAGACACTTAGTCAAGTCTACCCTCCACAAGTGCATCCAACTTAGCCAACTCCTCACACACTTACCCAATCACAAGTGTTCTCGTCCGTCTGAGTTTCCTTAACAACCCCAACATTCACGTCTCATATTCATCTATGCCAGTTAGGGGTAGGTGCGTTCTCCATCCTCACCAAAGGCCTTACATATACCATATTAAAAACCAAACTTTTAGAGACAAAACCCTGCTCTTATCAGTTATTAAGTAAAATGCATCTTTTGATTATTAAAAGAATATTCTACAAAGATAGGAAAGAGTTAGGGGTGGACTAATCTCATGGTGTTTTATAAGTTGCAATAAAAATTTTAGTTGATATGAATCTTAAAAAAAAGGTACCCCATATTTATATTTTGTAATTAATAATGTTAAAAACATGACCAAAATATGCATATGTATGAGAAAGTAATTTTTCATCGTTTCACTGGCAAGATAATATTGAAAAACATTAGTCAATTTTCATCATTCATTGGCGAGATAATATTACAAAAAAATAATAATGGATTGAAGTCAAGGAAAATGAAATGTTGACCTAGGTCATCATGGACAAAGAGATCGTTGAAAAGCCTTTTGAATGTATATGTAAACACATAACATGGACAAAGAGATCGTTTGGGATGAAGAACTTGGGTTGGGGCCATATCCTTCTTTTAAAACATCCCCTCCCAAGTTGCGATGGATTATATCACTTGTATATTATTACTTTGAAGACTTCGGGGGAACTCTCCTAAGTTACCATTTTCTTCCTAATATCTATATGGTGTGCCATATATCCACATTATGTTTGTTGGTGGATATGATTGTGTTCATGACGTAGATCCACATTGTATTATCTCATGGGTATGATCTTATTAATGACATAGATYCACTATGTATTATTTTGTGGYCGTGGTCTAGCATTTCATATCATGGATCCCCASTGTGTTGTTTGGAAKMCATGCTCATTCAAAGTGAGTATGTCTACCTARGGGATGGTCTATTTATAATCTCATACTTGGTGTTTGATTGTAGGACTTCTTTGACTTCTAAAAATCCTTTGTTCTCTCCTCACATTGACTCACATGGATAGTATTTTGATCTAATGTATTTCGGCCACCCATTCCTTTCCTAACCTCACACATTAGGGGACATCTTTTATAGCCTTAATTTCAATCATATAGGCCATAGAGGAATAGTCCATTAATATGAGGATCTCCGAGTCCGCTTTCAATCAAGACTACTTTATTAATGCTCAAATGCTTGTGTTTTTACAATGACCTTTTAACTTATTTCTCAAACTCAGAAATAGAGTGCACCATCGATTTCTTCTCGAAATTATGAGAAAAATTAGTATAAAATTCATATAATTTAATCAAGGAACCATTTGACACATGTTACAGTGAAAAACTCAAAGTCTAGATACCCCTGGCATGAACTTCGAGACCCATATTCACGTACTTCAATATCTCATACTCTATGTGTGCCTCGGTCCACATGCCGCTTTAAATAGGACGATGACCCTTAGATGTCATCCAAAACCTTGGAAGAACTTAATTACTATTAGGTGGAATCCCATAACATGAGGCTCCTTGGGTTCAGTGGTTAGAGCATTGGAGTGTGTGGGAGGGTGTCATGGGATCGACCCCCACAAACCTCTCCCCCTTTGGTGTTTTATTGAAACCATATGATATATATAGTATGGGCCATTTGGATATAGTGGAAGATAGTTGTAACCCCCTCTGCGAATATTGGTGTTGGTTATATGGCATGCAAACAAAATTGTGGGTCAAGGTCTTAGCCCTTGCCCCCCCCTTTCCGCCGATTAACAACCCACAAAATTAAATAAACATTTTTCCATATGAATGTTAAGTCACATGGTATGGTACAACGGTAATTCATTTGATTTGTGTATGGGAGGTTGAGGGTTCAACTCCAGTCCTCATAATAATTTTGATAAACCACAGACATGAGAGGCTAATGGGAGGCTGCCACGTGGCAATCTCTCATTGGTCATTTAAACCTGTACAAACATGCCACGTGTTTATATTTGATTGGTCCACCTGTACTTGTACAATTTCCCTATCAATTTTACAACTCAGCTATATAGACGTGTACGGATGTGCCACGTGTCATCCTTTGACCTTTGACCTTTTTTGACCAAAACTTTGACTAGCCATATCTTTTGCATACAAACTTCATTCGAGGCGATTTTTGCGCCATTGGAAAGATATCGATGAGATCTACGCAATGAAGTTATTTTCGAGAATATTTGAGATGATAAAATTTTGAGCATTTTCTAGATCTACCTAGATCATTCCTCCCCATTGGAAGCCTTTTGGACCACCAAAAGTCTTGATTACTCTACAACTAAGTGAGGGTAAATATCCCTCACCCTTCCGATCTCAATCCACTTTTATTTTCTTGGTTTTAACCCTTTAAGACCAACTCAAAGATATTCCACATCACCTCGTTGTGAAGTCCTGATCCTTCTATCAAGAATACCATCTTCATGTAGCTCCTCTATATATTCTATAGCTAAATCATCAACTTTCGGAACCTGAACACTTTCTTCTTTATCCATAATCATAGGAGGCTCATAAATTTTCAAATACTCAACATTTACTACTGAATATATCTGCATATAATATGGTAGATCTAAATGAAATGAATTAATACCAATCTTCTCTAGGGTCTTGACTGGACCATACCAAATGGGCCTGATATTCTTACCTTCATCCTTAATTTTATCTTTGTTGATATGTAACCATACTTGATCACTGACTTGAAACTGATGATCAAATTGATTCTTGTAATGCCTCACCTTGTATTTAGCTTAGGTCTTCTCTAATTGTTCTTGTAGTTCCTGATGTACCTGTTGAATCCTTTGAATGAACCTATTAGTTTTATCTATATCATATTTTCCATCCTCTTTATTTTCTTCTCCAAAAGAAAATTCCATCCGTGATTTAGGAAAATACCCCAAACAGACTTCAAACGGAGTTCTCTGAGTAGAATAATGCATGCCACACCTATAGGCATGTTGTACATGATGCAATTGTTCATCCCATAACTTAGGATGTTTGTTGTATTATCCTCATAAAAAATGTACCACTGCCATGTTTACCACCTCTGTATATCCATATATCCATGGATGAAAATCCGTTCTCTTCTTTAACTTAGTGTCCATCATCTCCCATAAATGAGACCAAAAATTCCCTAAGAAGTGAGAGTCTCGATCAAATATAATAGATGTAGGCATCCCAAAATGAACCCATACATTTGTAAAGAACAACTATATTGTCTATTCAACTATGACATGTTTCTTTCATCTAATTAAAATACACATCTTACTGAACCTGTGAACGATGACATATAATCATGACCTGTTCTAGACATCAACAAACCTCCTACAAAATCCGTAAACACACTTTCCCATGGCTGAGAAGGTGCTGGAAGTGGCATATATAATCCTAGATTTTTGTTTCTAGGCTTTCTTGTGGCACACATAACACACCCTTTTATATACTTGGAAAATGTCTCATTCATTCAAGGCTAATAACAATATCTTTACAATTGTGCTACTATCTTATCTACCCTGAAGTGACAAAAAATGAGAGATGTATGAGCTTCTCTGATTACATTTTCTCTTTCATCCTTGGGTATAGAAATATTTCCAATATGACATAATAATTTTTCATGCATATGATAATACAATTGCTGATTTCCATGAGTTAAATACATAGATACATCTTTAAAATCATCATCCCTAGCATATTTTTCAACATAACTTTCATGAGCTAAATAATTATGCTTTAATATTGTAGATGCATTGATCACTGGTCTTAATAAAATATCTGCAACCTTGTTATGAATACCTTTCTTATACTGAATAACCAAATGAAATTGTTGTAAGAAACCCATCCACCTGAAATGTCATGATTGTTGTAGCTTGATCTATGATTGCAAATACTGTAATGGGTGATAATCTATATGAACTATTGTCTCCTTTTCCATCAAGAAATGCTTCCATTTTTTAACACTTTGTACCAATGCATACAATTCCTTTTCATAGGTTGGATATTTAATTATTGCTTGAGTAAAAGTATCAGAATGATAACAAATATTTTTACCTTGTTGCATCAAGACTGCTCCCATGGCATATCCGCTTGCATCAATTTGAATCTCAAATGACTGTTGCAAATATAGTAGAACCAAAACTAGTGCAGTGCTTATATTTTCCTTCAATGTCTCAAAGGATTTTTGTTGCTTGCATCCCCATTGAAGGACCTATTTCATACTTATCAACGCATGCAGAGGAGATTGTATGAAAGAGAAGTTAATGGTGAATTTCCTCCAATATTGTACTACTCCTAAGAAGCTCCTGAATTCCATGGAAGTATTTGGCTTGGGCCAATTCACAATAACTTCCACCTTTGAGGGGTATATCTTTAGTTGACCATTCCCTACTATGTAACCCAAATATAATATAGAAAATTTTCCAAACTCACATTTAGACACATTTATATACAACTTCTCCTTTTTCAAGAGTTCAAAAACTTTGTTGACATGCATTATATGATCTTCCCATGTTCGATTAAATATCAATATATCATCTAAGTAGATGATATCAAAATCATCTATAAAAGTCTTGAAAAAATTGTTCATTACCCTCATACATGTCATTGGTGCATTTCATAAGACAAATGGCATAACCAACCATTCAAACAATCCATACTTTGTGTTGAAAGAATTTTTCCATATGTCACTTTCTGCAATTTCGATCTGAAGGTAACCACTTCTCAAATCTAAATTAGTGAAATAAAAAACATTTCTTAACTGATCCAATAAACCATCAATTCTAGGAAGAGGATATTGTTTCTTTGTTGTGATCTTGTTTAGTGATTGAAAATCAATACACATCCTCCACATATTGTCTTTCTTTGGAACTAATACAATAGGAGATCCACATGGAGAGGAACTCAGTCTTATGACTCTTTTATCGAGAAACTCTTGAACTTGTTTCTTATATATGCATTCTCTATCACCGATGACCTATACATACCAATGTTAGGAAGAGGACAATATTGTTGTAGATAGATTTCATGTTCAAGCTCCCTCTTAGGAGGAAACCCCGTAGGTTCCTGAAATAACTCATCATAATTAGAAATGATTTTTTCCAATTCCTATTTATGATGTGGATCACAACTTGATAAAGCATCCAATATATATTCCTCCTTTTGTTTCACCACCGTGAGAACAAAGTATTTACTTGCATTTATGAGTCTATTTATTTGTCTTGTGCTCACTAAAGAAACATTAGTTTTAATACAATAACCTATGAAAATATACCCGATCTCATTCTTGAAAAGATGATATTTGTTCTCTTCACGATGAAATATATCTTTCCTGTCAAACATATATGGATTTCCCAAGAAAATGCAGCAAATGTCAAGTGGCATGACATCTGTTGGAAGTAGGCCAAAGAGGAAATAAAGGTGATTTTGGGAAAGAAGGCATACATGAGGAAAGCGACAAATGGAAGGAATAACATCATGTGTGCATGCATGGAAGACCTAACAATGGTAGGGTTAGGGTTTTGGTAATGTATTGCAATGGCTGAAGATCTAGAAACGTATAAATAGAGATACCTAAGTCTCAAAGAAGATACTAGTCGTTATTATAGAGAGAATTGTTGTAGCGAGTCGATATGTAATATTTTTTGTATGACCTACTTTTATAAGCTGTTGAGCTAGAGAGGACGGAGGAGGGTAGATCTTGAGGGTTAGATCACAGGCTAAGGATCCTGGTGCAATATAGTGAAAGAACTACTATAATGAAAGAGCGAAGAGCCATATCTTTGTGGACGTAGCCCAGGAGGGGGTGAACCACAGTAACATCTGTGTTATGTGATTGAATGAATGTGTGTATTTATTATCTTTCAGTAGATATTGATAAGCTAAATGAATGAGTTAGTATATTTCTGCATAAATCGTGATAAAAATATACTGCGTTAATGAGTTACAGTAGCACTCTCAATACACAATTATCAGATCTCTCACTTAATCCTAGGTTGTAAACACATGAGTATTGCAACCACCCATTAAGACTATCTCGGGTGAGACTGCATAGTGCACTTTGTGCACTGCATTGCCTTCTGGTTTACCAGGAGGGCCTATAGTTTTGGAGGCTTTGTTGGAAACCCGAACAGACATGAACCGTGGGTCAATAAAATCAGATAGGATACTTAAGTAAGTAAACCGACAAATGGTTTCGTTGTCATTGGTAGGAACAAGAGCAGATTGAGTAGATGCGAAGAGGAAGAGAAAAAGAATATTAAAGTAGAAAAGAAAACAATGATTGACTAGAAGGGGATATTGATACCGTGGAATCCCACAAAAGCAGATATTGAAACTTGGCTAAGAATAAAAGAGCTGGAGTTTGCACGGAAAAATAGCAGAAACCCTAGAATAACACCCCGCAAATATCTTGAGAAATACATGTTTATTGATTTGCATGAAGTCTTTTTCTGTGATTTTCCACATTTATTGTAGGAGTGGATACTAAGGTTGAAGGATAGCCATGCAATGAACCTGATCCAATAGTTAGAGTGAACCCCGGTACAAATCGCGCACTTATAGTAGGTGAACAAGAAATTCACCCGCGCAGTAGATTTTTGGCTCAATAGTATTGTAGTAGGCTTTATAACAGAGTTTGTAGTAGATACAACAAAGTCATATAGTGCGGTGGAGCAAGAGTTTCTACACAGACCTCGAGGAAGGTACATTAGATCATTGTATACTTCTATTAATATATTATTATATAACAAAGGTGTAATGACAATTGAGTTAGAAAACTAAACTTACCTGCGTGCATGGGGGAAGGGGGGAAGCACTGACAGAAAGAGGATAAATGGAAGGAGGAAAGGACAAGGGAAAGGATGAGGAACCCTTGGACTCAATCATGATGGATGAAGACCAGATCAAGCAAAACATGGTGATAGATGGAAAGACACATAGCAGAGTACCCTACCAATACAAGGTGAATACCAAGAAGAGAGTCGTAGCTGTGAGGGAATGCTTGGTGAGTGACAAGAAAGAGGTAGAGGATCTTCGGGCTATGGAGCATTTTGAGGAAATCCTTCATGCAAAATATGAGAGGAAGATGAGAGGTCCAAGAATGGGAAGAGAATGCAACAATCCTATCCATATTAATGTCAGTGTGAAACCCATAAAGACATGTGTGACTAATACACCAAAGAGAACACCATTGTTTAGATAGCCGAAGTTCAAAAAAAAAGACAACAGGAAGTACATCTACACAAGGAACAACAACTGGAGGAGCTAGTTCAGGCAACACTAGTCAAGTATCTACACCGCGCAAAGGTAGTACAACATTCATAATGGCAGGACATGATCCCACCATCGGTTTACCAAAATTTAAAGGAGAAGCGTTGAAGGACCCACAAAAAAAAAAATTCATGTGTGAGAAGATTTGAGAAGCAAAAAAGATCACAAAAAAATATAATAAACTGGAACAGCTAGAGATTACACTAAGGGATCACACACTAGATTTCTATATGAGTTTAGCTAAAAAAAATCAACCAGGGGCAACCAGAACAATTGCAAACATCAAGAAACTGCTAATAAATGAGTTCCAGAAGCTGAGTTTAGAGGATCAGTACATGAATGAGATGATCAAAATTAGACAGAAACTGGGAGAATCTGTATGGGAGATTGACCATAGATTCAAGATACCGAAGGGAAAGTTGAAATGTCTCATGATTGATATGCAACATAGGCACCTATTCATCAATTCACTACTACCACACTTAAAATATCCATTGTGATAATATAAGTTTCAGATGGAGGTAGAGGTTCTGCAGGCAACCCTGCAACTGGAAGAAAAAAAATATCAACAAACGGACCCAACTATCGAAGAACTAAAGGAAGATTTGAAGAACTTAACATTCCAGCTAAACCAGAATAAGAGTAAGGACAAACGAGAAGTCGTTTGGTGTACTACATGCAAGATGAAAGGACACCACAAGAACAAATGTCCAACATTCGCGTAGTATATGGCAGTAGGAATGCCAAATTTGTTACCAAAAGGAGGATTATGGTGCAACGTTTGTAAGAAACTAGGCCATGATCCATATCATTTCCCAATGATGCAAAAATACTAGACAGTCCCAAAGAGTTTGTATTGCAACTTTTTCAAGTCAGTTGGCCATGAGGACAAATATTGTAGAACTATGGAGTTGATGAGAGAGAGAACATCAGATGCATATAGAGTGCAGGAAGAATCGATGACTGGGAAAGTCACACCACAGTTTAATCAAGTTCCAGCTCCATACAACACTGCACAACAACAGTATAATACTGCGTAACCACAGTACAAAACATCACAACCTTAGTACAATACCGCGCAACCACAGTACAACACATCACAACCTTAGTACAATACCGCGTAGTACAATCAGGCATCTCAGTACAATGTGCTAAGAGGAGATCGAGTAGGCTACATAGGTGGAGGATGAGTGAGAGGAGGTTTTGGACGAGGTAGAGGACCAGTGGTATGCCACAATTGTCAACAACCGAGACCTTATACAAGAGAATGTCTGCTTCCACCAGTGACTTGTATGTATTGTTGCGCATCAGACCATGATACAAAAGAATGTCTGACACTATTAGTAAAGATTCAAGAAAAGAGGAATCAAAACAACCAAAATGTTCAGTGGATTTTACCCAAAGCGAGGGACGAAGGATGGAACATCAACATAGTTACTCGTGGAGGAGCTAAATCAGGAAATGACAGAGTCCAAAAAGAGCACGGACAACACCAGTGGGTGAATAAGAACACCAAACCAAGGAAGCAGTTTGACGTACAAAATGAGAAGAAGATATTTAAGCAAGCAAGAAAATAATTTCAAAAGGAAGACATGGCGTCAACTTTAACTGCGCAATAAAGAAAGGAAGCACCAGAGTACGAGATGCCTCCATTATTGGATCATACCAACGGAATGCAACCCATGGGACAATTAAGTACTATCAAAGGCTTTTTGCAATCATGTGTAAAAGTATTAAGTGATCCATCATCTGTCAAAATATCGCAAAACATATTAGAAAGATGTATTATAGAGACAGAAGGAAACCTAGAACAAAAAAAATTCAATCACCTACATACAAGGAGAAGAACAAGTAGAGAGTTCAGATTGAATGCGGATATTGAATATTTCAACATGGGAGATATCATACTGGATCTAGGATCTGAAGTGAATGTATTACCAAAGAAGACATGAAAATGCATGGGAGAGCCCACATTAGGATACTCACCTATTCAACTGAAACTAGCAAACCAACACAGATTTCTACTAATCGGTAGACTAAAGGGAGTAACAGTAGACCTAGATGAAGTGCACACTAAAGTAGACTTTGAAGTGATTGAAATAGTGGACGACACAACACCATATCCAACGTTGCTTGGTTTGGAGTAGGAGTTTGACAACCAAGCCATAATAAATTTGAAGACAAGAAAGATGACATTTGAGTCAGGGGAATACAGGGTCATCACACCATTAGACCCATCAGAAGGGGAAAGGTTTGTAGAACCTACTTGCTTAGACTTAGAGGAAATCAACCAGTTGTACAAAATAACTGCGCACAATGAGGATTACATAAACCCAACTGCAGATGGGATACTCAGTTGGTAGAGCATTACTTCACGTGAAACAATCTCAAATACCGGTTTAGAGAACTAGAAACAAAGGATATAGGAAGTTTCCACGAGAATATGTGCATGGAGATAAGAGAACCACCCAGTTTCCACGGAATAAATGATATGGAATTATTCTTGGCACAGTATGAAGACAAAGTTTTATAGAATCAGAGATTGTTAGCACTCGATATAGCACTCAAGGCCACACTTGCAAGATGGTGGGGCACACACAAAGAGAAAATCACAGGTTGGTACCAATGTAAGTGGTTACTGTGCATAAGGTTCGACGTAGAATAGAAAAGAAATAAGAAGCAGAGATATGATGGACAGGGGGCACCAATGAAACACTTGGAGAAATGCAGAACACTGTGGAAAATGACACCCCCCAAGGAATGGCCTCATCATTTCATACACACTCTAGAGGGCATACCGAAGAACTGGTATACAGACCAGGAACTGCCAAAGGAATTGCGACTTGGACAACATTGCAACAAAATTTTACATTCACTTTCTCATTCAAGCTTGAGAACCCAAACATAAATGCAACTCTTAAACAAATAAGAGGAGTGACATTCATCAAAGAACCAGAAGTCAAACTCATAACAAAAGAAAAACAACGGAACAAACAAATAGTCAAAGAACTGTTGTCATGTTACCATGTGAAAGAGGAAGCACCAGATGAAGATGATATGCACTATATTCAGATCGAAGAAGAAGAAGGAAAAATAGAAGTGGAGGGTCCACCCATAGAATCAGAAGTCATTTACGTGTCAATCAAAGTAAAGAAATTCAACATTGGGACAGTTGAGAACCCCAAAATGGCCAACATTGGAGATTATTGGGATGACAGGACAATAAAAAACATAAAAGAGTTGTTGCGCAAGTATAGTGACTTGTTTCCCACAAAATTTGTAGAGATAAAGGGTATAGTAGGAGATCTAGGAGAAATGAAGATACCACTCAGACCATAAGAAAGACCGATCAGAAAGTGACCATACAGACTGAACCCAATATATAAGAAGAAAGTCAAAGCTGAGATCGATAGGATGCTCGAATACGGAATCATAAAACTATTGGAAGAATCAGAATGGATAAGCCTGATGGTAGTTCAAGACAAAAAACAAGGAGGGATAAGGATATGTGCCGACTTGAGGAAGTTGAACAATGCATACCTACATGACCCGTTCTCTACACCTTTCACAAATGAAGTGTTAGAGAACGTAGGTGGACATGAAGCTTACTCATTCACTAATGGATTCTCAGGATACCATCAGATCAAGATAGCACAGGAAGACAGGTACAAGACTATGTTTGCGATAGAATGGGGATGCTACTAGTACAGAGTCATGCCGTTTGGATTGAAGAATGCACTAGTAATATTTTCTAGAGTAGTCATCGTCGCGTTTAAGGAATTCATCCATCAGTTTCTTGAGTTATACCTAGACGATTAGATAGTTATAGTTTGTTGAAAGACCATGTAGAGGTCTTACGGATGATGTTACAAAGATGTAGTCGGTGCCATATATCATTAAACATAAAAAAATGTATATTCAGAACACCGTTTGGGATACTATTGGGCCATATAGTATGAAAACAAGGTTTACTAGTAGATCCTTCAAAGATTGTAGTAATTGTTGACTTTCCACCACTTAAAACAGTCTGTCAACTAAGAGCGACATTGGGACACACAGGGTATTATAAAAAGTTCATCAAAGGATACGCACAAATTACCACGCCAATGGAAAAATTGTTAAGAAAAGATACAAAATTTCAGTGGAACGATGAGTGTCAACATAGTCTGGATACCCTGAAGGAAAAGATGGTCATCGCAAAAATATTAGTATTTCCAGACTGGGAGAAGACATTCCACATCCATGTATATGCATCAACCATAGCACTTGGAGCTATCTTGGTGCATCTAAGAGTGGGGGATTTGGATCAACCCATAGCATTTGCGATTCAGAAGCTGTCAGAGTCAGATCATAACTATAACACTATAGAGAGAGAAGGCCTAGCTATGGTCTACACACTGCAAAAGTTCAAACATTACTTATTGGGGAAACACTTTAATATTTTCACAGATCACTCAACCCTTAAATACCTAGTCAACAAGCCATTGTTTGGGGGGAGAATATGTCAATGGTTACTACTATTTCAATAATTTGACTTTGAAGTAATAGTCAAGCTAGGAAAATTGAATGCATGACCTGACCACCTATCAAGGGTCACAAATGGAGAAGAACCTACGAATTTAGATGAAAACTTCTCGGATGCATGGTTATTTTCAGTCTAGATCATTGATAAATACTTTGCATATATTATTCAATACTTGAGCATAGGTATTGTGTCCCAGGAATACAACACCACACATAAGAAAAACCTGGTAGTCCGAGTTGTAGACTATCAACTGATCGCAGGACACTTACACAAAATGGGCGCAGATAGCATCTTGCGAAGATATGTGTTAGAACACGAAAGACAAAAAGTGTTAACAGAAGCCCATGAGGGAATAGGAGGAGGACATTATGCAGGAAAACCTACTGCACAGAAGGTATTGCGTGTAGGACTATGGTGGTCGATGATTCACAAAGACTCGAAGGAGTACTGCCAGAGAGGCAATGTTTGTCAAAGGGTTGGTAAACCCAACAAAAGGGACGAGATGCCATTACGAACACATGTCACATTGTAGGAATCCGATAAGTGGGCAATAGACTTTGTGGGACCAATCAACCCACCAACAAAAAGAACAAGAGCTAGGTACATTATCACCGCGATAGAATACCTAACAAGATGGGTGGAAGCCGCACCAGTGAAGGATTGCAGTGCAGAAACAACAACACACTTCCTATTCAAACAAGTAATCACTCGATTTGTGTGCCCATGAGTTATGATGAGAGACCAAGGCACTCACTTCATAAACAACACTATCAACACTATCACTGAAAAGTTTGAAGTCCATCATCATAAGAGCACACCATATCACCCACATGAAAATGGCACAGTAGAGGCATTTAAAAAAATCTTTGAGAATGCACTGAAGAATATCTATAAGGTCAACAAGGACAATTGGGACCTCAAAATACCAGCAGTATTGTGGGCATACAGGACTATGTGAAAACATTTGATAGGGCACACACCATTTAAACTGGTATATGGCCAAGCAACAATAGTGCCATTAGAATTTCTTATACCCAGTTTGCGCATAACAACAATTACACACATGACAGAATGAGGCATAGTACATGAGTGACTAAATCAGTTAATGACCATGGAGGAAGACCAGATCTTACCAAGGTTCCACCAACAAGTTCAGAAATCAAGGGACAAATCTTAGCATGACAGACACACCAAGAAGAAAACTTTTAAGGAAGGAGATCTAGTATTGATGTATGAAAACAAATTGTTTCAACATCCAGGAAAGCTCAAAATGCATTGGTTAGGATTGTACGAAGTAACAACTATCACATATGGAGAAGTTGTTCAGTTGAAAGACTTATCAGGCATAAAACTTCAAGGGATGATCAACAGGAGTCAACTAATGCTATACAAGGACAATCTACCACCCACTGCGCAGTAAAAAAAAAAGATACAGGATATCAAACAATACCAACAGAAGCACAATGTGTAGTATACCTAGGGAGGTAATATGGGGTACCTAGGGAGGTACCCAATGGAAATGTAGTTATGTGTTATTAGTGGGAGTCATTTAATATATGTAAATGTGGTCATTCAATGTAAGGTGGATTAGGTCCACTATATTAATAAAGGCCCACTATGGTAGTTGGATGTAATAAATGTGAGAAGGCTCTCTAAAAGGTTCCTAGGAGATAGGGAGAGCTATATAAAGAAGTGTAGGCAATGTAATGAAACATAGTGAA
>ML785420.1:231014-318899 GCA_009831015.1 Picea engelmannii
ATTGGCAAACTAGCTACCTCCACCAACCATGTTTCACTCCCTTTCTCACCTACTACTCGCACTATCCTACTGGAATCCTTGACCGCGATATAAATTATTTGCACTTAGTTTGCGATTTTATATATTAAAAGAAATTAGCAATGCTCATGGAATCGATATCTAAAGTTACCAGTGGATCAAAATTGAGGTCTTCATTGCCCTTCCAGAGCCATGTAGCCCTTCATAGTGTAGAAGTCTCCCGTGGCTCCTCCCGTGGCTCCCCTTTCCTTTGATCCAATTGGTAGCATATAAATATAGACATGGCATGGTTTAATTTTACATTGAATGAATATAATATTCATTATATATTCATTATAATATTCATTATATATTCATTAAATTTGGATGGATACAAAGTCCATAATCAAATAAAATATGATTTTTATCTTTTTCTTATGACATAAAATGCTCATGGAATCGATTTTATTAAAAGAAATTAGCAATGCTCATGGAATCGATATCTAAAGTTACCACCGATATCTAAAGTTAAAAAATACTTAGTTTGCGATTTTATATATTAAAAGAAATTAGCAATGCTCATGGAATCGATATCTAAAGTTACCACCGAACGCAAAAAAATTAGCAATCATATTCTAAATATTTAAATGAGCATTCACGATAATAAGAAGTTGTGCAAAATAACTAGTCCTTGGCTAGTTTAATGAAAATGTTTTGTTTTGTTAATACTTATTGGATATTGTGTTTTAACGATGTTATTATCAACGAAATTGTTTTCCGAATTTGTGAGTGTTTGTTTTGATTCATATAGTAAGTTATAATTAAGATTTATATATAGTGTTTTGTTGTGGAGTTAAGGTGGTTAGAATATGTGAATCTTTCATGGTATTTTTTTTATTATTTATGAATTCTTACTCAAGAGAACAAGCGATGCATGGTAAGGGAGTACAAAATGTAAATTCTAATTATGTTTGGCACTTAGCATGAAACTATTTAACAAATACTAATATTTTGTTGGTGGGCATTCCATAATATTTTAATGTTAGTATTCAAATGCATTGATCCCAACATCGTAACTGAATCTTGCATCTCAATTGGCATTGTATCCACTTTCTAGTCGTGTGATTTGGTTGGGCCTTGTCACATAGATAGAGAAAGGGAGCAAACTCATACCTTTGCCAATAGGTGAGGTGGACACTTCCTACAAATCCCTAGAATGCTCGGTTATGAAAGTATCCACAAAGACAAAGACTATGAAATTCATCGACACAACAAAATATTCTAGATGCCCACATTCCCTGTAACGTCCCCTCCGTTACGACTAGAAAAGCGAAGCATAAAAGGTGATTTTTTGTCTTTTTGCATTAGGAAATTAACGTCAACAATACAAATCATAGCAATGCAAAATCAACGACATCATAAGTAAGATCATTATCAGCTACTCATCATTGAAATCAATAATGACGCATTCAATGCATCAACAAAAATGATAGCGACACATTAACATAAATAGCGTCGTCGCTTAGCACATCACAATCATCTTGAAACAATTTATAAACAATGATCAACCAGATAATGAATATTAAAATGACTACCCGCCCAACCTACCCTAGAAGGTTAGGAACTCTAGGACACATAAGCAATGCTCAAGCCTAGGATCCAATTGATTTTGACCATTTAAGGTCTCAGGGCTGGCGACTATTCTGAGGAACAAGAAGGTGTCTACATCCCACTAACACAATCAAGTCTAAAGCCAACTATGCTAAATCAACAACATCAACGATAATCAATGGCGCAATAACATTCTAATAAACCATCACACGTAATATAAATTCCATGGTGCAAGAGAACTTAATTAATAAATTAATCATATGACAACATTATTCTAAGGGCACAAGTACAATCAACTTTAATTTATTTTCAAGGCACAAAGAAGACATCTAATTTACTTCAAGACGCACAAATAACCAATCATTGAACTCAACAATAATCAACATTATTTCAATGCGCGTAAATAATCTAATCACGCAGGAAGTCATCCATTAACATTATTACAATGCGCGCGAGTACTCTAAAAGCATAATCATTTATGCATCATCATTAGTCCATAGCATAAGAGTAAAAAAATTTCTAGACCATCATGGGTCAACATAATTACAGGCATAAGAGTAATTATTACTTTTAATCAAGGCACAAGAAAATCTACTCACATAAATTTAGTCCTACATCACATTAAAGTTAAGGCGCAAGAGTAATAATTAGTTATTTCATAAAGAGATCTCATCACTTAACAATTGCATGCCAACTCATTTAATGGCGCAAATATAATAAACCTATTTTAGTGGCACAAGAGGTTATAACTACTTAACATTCGTAAGTCAACATTAACCATGGCACAATATAATTATCAATTCAATCATCTATACATATCATGGCGCAATAATCCGACCACAACAACATACATCGATTTAAAGGATGCAAGGGCCACATGAGAAACATTCTAACAAAGGCCCAACTACAAATGACAAAAATCAATAAATAACGCAAATACCTTCGGCGAAGAATTCCACGAATGGCCCATCTATGATAACACATCCCTTGATCGACGCAACTATCGTTTAAGAAAATTCTAGCACTAGATCGACTACAATAACACATCCAACCTTGTGCACAGATTACTGGCATCACAATCTTGAGAGTGGGCAAGGTGGGCAATAAAGGTGCATAGTAAGGAAATCCTTGCACATTGTAAAAGGAGCCCCTTCTCCAACATCCTTCTAAACATCGTGTTGGTTGCGACAATTCCATCTCTACTTGGGAACAAGCAGTTGGGTGTACAAGCGCAATTGTGCGCAAGCTACAGAACCATAATGTCAAGAAATTAATACTGAAATAAAATTGTATAACCGTTAAGTCGTATCCTTCAGAAAGGTCACTACAATGATATCTCCCATTAAAGTCAACCACCTTAAGATACTCATTAAATAGCTAGATATATGTTTTAAAAACACGAGCTTGTTTGAAACAGTTGAAGAACCAGTCCTCGATTATTACTTTGTTGATGGCACTGTAATCCGTAAGCTCAACCTCAATTTAATGGAAAGGGAGTCATAAAATTTAGGGAGGGAATGCAACATTCTAACAACTCTATGATGAAATCTGATTTTAAGAAGAAAATTGAAATTTTAGGAAAAAACAGTCTCCGCTGGAAATGAACTGTCGTTGCACAACGAGAGAGCATGACTGTCAGTCCCTAAACTTCTCACGGATAGTC
Source organism: Picea engelmannii (assembly GCA_009831015.1). Lineage (NCBI taxonomy): Eukaryota > Viridiplantae > Streptophyta > Pinopsida > Pinales > Pinaceae > Picea > Picea engelmannii. The sequence goes on from ML785420.1 coordinate 234,286, forward strand.
TATCACAACAGAGATAATAAAGTAAGGGAAAAACACAGAGAGAAGGACAAAAAAAAAGCATTGAGTGTAAAAGGCAAAATCGCTGAGTGATAGATAGTAATTTCGTTGAGTGATAAGTGGATAAAAACGTTGAGGGTTAAAACAAAAAACACGTTGAGGGATAAGTGAATAACTACTGAGTGTTTAAGACAACAAACACGCTGAGGGATAAGTGCATAATCCTTGAGTGTCTAATACAGTAATTTCATTGAGTGATAGGTGCATAAAAACATTGAGGGTCAAGTGCAATCATTGAGTGTTAAGACAACAAAAACATTGAGCAAATGTTAAAACGCAAGGGCATTGCATCTTGGGAGAAATGTTAAACGTATAGGTCATCAACCAAAGTCACAAAGGAGATACAAGAGAATTCTCCATGTGAATCTCTCACTGTACTGGGAGAAAATGCTAGCAAAAGTAGAGGAAAAAAAATAAGGGAAATAAATGTCAGGAGGGAGCTCAAGTTGGGCGACATTTTATTTGCCACACGAAGATAATTTAGTGACTAAAACTCTAGGAGAGAAATTTTTTTGGGAGAAGGGTTCCAAATCGCATAGGTAAAAGATGGTGAACAATGCAGAGACAGTGGTGAAAACTTAATTCACTTAAGGTTAACACAGAGTCAAGATATCACTTCAAATGTTGAGGGAAGGTGAAACCGCAGAGGGTATTCACTTCATAAATTTGTTGAGGAAATCATGTAAAGTTTGCGAAGGAGAGAAATCAAGAATTCATTGAGTAATGTGGGAAGATCGCAAAAGGGATTACAGTCAAACACTGAGAAAAATGGAGACCAATCATTGGGTAGCAAAGGTTAAAAAAAAAATCGATGAGCATTAGATACAATCGTTGGGTAACAAGTTAAAAATAATCGATGAGAAATGGAGACAACACTTGGTAACAAGGAAATCACAAAGGTTTAAAGAGACCCAATCACTGGGAAAAAATCAACAAGATCACTGGGCAAAGGTAACAAAAAATCGTTGGTCTAATGTGCAACAAAAAACGTAGAGACTGTACACAATACAAATGCTGAGAATACCCCAAAATATATATACAAGAAACACTTAAAACATTGTGACTTCAATAAAAGTACAATAAACTTAATACATTGCATTTACTAATTCAGTGAGGAATACCATAACCGAAGGTGACGAAGTCAAAGACGTTCTTCTGCACTTGCGCTCCACCCAGCTCCCATCTTTCTAACTATGCAAACTTCATATTTACCTCCCAACCAACTCTAGGGGTACTCTTCTTTCCCCTCAGCCCCCCGAGCCACAAACGAGCCATGCACAACCACAACCAGAATACTCTAGCTCCCAACTCACCTTGCAAGGTAGAGCTACCACTTTATCTCTCGAGTTGGGTATCCCAACTCTCACAAGTAAAACCACTCATAATTTTTGCAGCATAACCTTACTCATACCAGTCATCCCCCCATTCTTCCTCTCATCCATTTCTTTTATAGAATTTTTCTTAGTGACCACTTTCCATTTGCACATTTAATTCAGTTTTTAAATTTTAATTAGGAATTATCCCCCCCCCAAGACACTTGTGACTTGTTCCCTTAGTGGCACCATTAAATCCACAATTTAATTAAATTAAATGTCAATTTCCCTCACCCATCCTAAAAGCGCTCATAAAATCACTCTTTGTTGTCCCTTTATTCCCTCTATTTCCCTTTAATGACTGACGCCTTTCTAAAACTTAGTTGTGTTTAATTTATGATAGTTTTTTAGTTAGACTAGACTAGATACCTTTCTATGCTTACACATTTATGCTTTATTCCTTTCTCAACTAAAATTCTAATTTAGTATTTACTTGCACAAGTGTATTAATCATTCCTTAGGATTTATTTTTATTTTCATTTATTCTTAATTTGATTTATTTCATCCCCTCATCATTTAATTTAAAATTTTTAGTTTTTAGTCTTCTCAATCACTTAGACTTAGGCTTAGTTAAATATTTATTTGAAAATGCCTAGACCTTTAGGGATTATGCTTAATAAGTTCATTCTTTAGTTAATTAATTAATCGATTTTAATTCGGCATGTGCTCAATATTTAAGGTTTATCATTCTCTCAAGTTTTCTAGGCATCCTAGATTCATTGACTTATTTTTTTTATACTATGACATTCCCTTCAAGACGCACTTCGTTTTGCAAGGGTGCCACTCACCTTTGATTCAAATTTTATTTATGCGATGTGCCCTTCAAGATGCACTATATGCTCCAAGGGTGCCACTCGCCTTCGATTGGTTTTGGTAGTTTTCCAACCCTTGGAGTGAATACTCCATTTAGGTGACCTTGTGAGAGACTAAGGGCCTCTAAGGAATAAATACCCTGCCTTATTGTGCGCCCCTTAGAATCTTCGTGAGTGACTATCTCAGTCTCCCCTCATGACATCATGTTTCTTTCAAACTAGGTAATTGTTAACCTACAATTTGAGCCATGTCAGGAGTGCTAGTAGGTTGTGACAGGGATGTTGTCACACCTCTCCCTCAATATCTGGTTGTTGCATGGCCCCTTTACTCCTTATGTGAGTCTGATTAGCAAGAAATTGTCAGCCTACATCCATCAACGAAACATTGTTAGTAATCCATAAACAACATCATAATATACCCGATCATATGTCACATATGCATAAATAAAAAATACCCAAACCAATACAATCCACTCCTTGACTCAATCCAGAGTCCAAGGAGGTCCATTGATGCCAGTGGCATCCTCAATCCTTCAAGTGTCCTACACACTCAGGGGAAACTCGTCAATAGAATATGTCAATACATAGATATCAAATAACCTAACATCATAATCCATCTACATCATCATAAGAATCCATAAGCAAACAAACAACCATATACTAAAATCGGATCACTTGCACGCAAGTGCCCTCAAAGAACAAGTCAATAACATGTTCTTGCAAGAGAGATATCTTACATACACCCCCTCTTGTTTTAAACTTCGTCCTGAAGTTTCACAGTATATAAATGAAGTAATAAAGCACCTGACAACATCTAAATGTCTAACTATCAAACAAATAAGGAAACTGTTGGTGCACAATATCATATGTGTCCTCCCAGGTAGTCGAGTGTGGACTATAATTGTCCCACTGGACCTTGTCCTGATCGACTGTTCGACGTCGTAGTTGTCGAATGCGATGGGATAGGATGCGGATTGGCTCCATCGTGAGTGCACCCTCATCTGACACCTGCAAGGAACTCATGTCAATCACATGTGTAGGTTCACTAACAAAATGTCTCAAAACAAATACATGAAAAACATCGTGCATACGCCTCAAAGAATCAGGCAAGGCTAGTCAATGCCCTTTTTTTTCCACCACTTTGAAAGGTCCCACAAACCTAGGAGAGAGTTTAGCACCCTTTCAAAACTTGATCGAACTCTTATGTGGTTTCACCCACAAGAATACTTGATCACTAACTTCATAACTACGGTCAACGCGACGCGCATCGACATAACTCTTATGTCAATCTTGTGTTTCTTTAATCCTTTGTATTATCATTTTCATTTTCTCTTCCATTTCTTGGATCACTTCTGGTCCTACTAGGACACTATTCTCAAGTCGATCCCAAATCAAAGGCATCTGACAGAGTCACCCGTAAAGAAACTCGAATGACACCATCTTAGTGGTTCTTTGATAACTGTTGTTGTACGCAAACTCTACCAGTGGCAAGAACTCCTCTCAATGCTTCTGTTGGTCCATCACGTACATACACAACATATCTACCAAGATTTGGTTCATTATTTCTATATGTTCATCTGTCTTCGGGTGATAAGCGGTACTAAAGTTAAGTTGGGTTCCCAAGGCCTCTTGGAAACTAGTCCAAAATCATCTTGTAAACATCAATCCTCGATCGGATATGATCCTCTTAGGCACACCATGCAATCTCACAATCTCGCTAATAAAAACTCTAGCTATGTCTAGTGCCTGATACGTCGTACACACAAGGATAAAATGTGCACTCTTCATCAGAGTGTCAACTACCACGAAAATTGAGTCATGCCTCTTTGCCATCAACAACAATCCCACAATGAAGTCCATCGAAATGACCTCCCATTCTGATTCTGGAATAGCATGTGGCTGTAGTAATCCTGCCGGATGTAGATGTTCGGCCTTCACTTGCTAACATTCTATACATCTCGCCACGTAGTTGACTATGTCCTCCTTCATTCCTTTCTAGAACAATAAGGGCTTAAGGTTTGCCCCCATCTTCATGACTCCTATATGAGCTATGTATACTACTCTATGAGCTTTACTTGAGTTCAAAACTTCTTAATTCAATGTTAGGAAGCATGTAAATATGGTCATCGTACCTCAACAATCCATCCTTGTCCAAATATATCCTTCAAACCTTGGTACCATCATGGTGTTTTGTTCGATATTTTCCCTAACCTCTTTATACCAGTCATCGTCGAACTATATAGTTAGAATTTTTTCTCGAAGATTCAACAGAGAGGTATCACCGAGAATATGCATGGTCTCCGACTCAATGCATCTTCCACTCTGTTCATTGTTCCTTTTATGTAGGTAATCTCAAAATCATACTTGCTAAGCAGTTATGACCAACGCCTTTGTCGTGTGTTCAAGTCACTTTGCATATAAATGTGTTGCAAACCACAATGGTTTGTTTTTAGTTCGAATTTTCGTCCAATCAGGTAGTGTCTCCACACTCTCAGGGAATACACAATGGTCAATAACTCCAAATCTTGCGTCGTGTAGTTCTCCTCATGCTTTCTTAACTTCCTTGAGATGAAAGCGATCACCCGACCGTTTTGCATCAAGCCTCTGCCTAAGCCTTCCTTGGATGCATCTGTGCACACCAAGAAGTCCTCATCCATATCAAGGAATTTTAGTGTGGGTGATGTCGTCAACAAATCCTTGAGCCTTCGAAATGATTCCACGCATTTCTTGGTCCATACAAACTTCTTGTTTTTCTTCTGCAATTCTGTGATCAGATTTGCTATCTTCGAAAAACCTTCGACAAACCATCGATAAGATCCAGTTAGACCCATAAAGCTACGTACTTATGGTACATTCACTGGCGCAATCCATTCCATAATATCCTCTACATTCGTTGGATCCACAGTGATGCCTTCGTCAGAGATAACATTCCCTAACTAATTAATCATCGATTGATAAAAGAGCATTTCGAAAGTTTGTCGTATAATTTGTTCTCTCACAAAAACTATAGTACCAAGTGCAAATGTTCATCATGTTCTTCCATCGTTCGAGAATACATCAAAATTTCATCAATGAATACATGAACAAACTTGTCCAAGTATTCTCGGAACACCCCATTCATCAAGTTCATGAATACCCCTGGGGAATTTGTCATTCCAAATGGTAAAATGGTAAACTCATAATGCCCAAACATCATCTCGAATGCGGTCTTAGGACTTCCTTCCTCCTTGATCTGTAATTGGTGATATCATGATCTCAGTTCGATCCTTGAAAACATCATCGTGCCCTTCATTTGATCAAACAAATTGTCTATTATAGGCGACGGATACTGGTTCTTGATCATTTCCTTGTTCAATTGACGGTGGTCAATACAGAGTCTCCACGACCCATCGTTCTTTCTTATGAAAAACATAGGTGCACCCCAAGTTGACACACTTGGATGTATAAGTCCTAGGTCCAACAACTCCTTCAACTACATTTTCAACTCCTGTATCTCAGGTGTTGACATCTGATAAGTCGTTCTTGTTGTTGGTTCAGTTCCAGGTTTCAAGTCAATGGTAAACTCCATCTTGTGTGACAATCCTGGTCAGTCTTCTGGAAACACGTCAACAACACTCATACTACTGGAAGGTCTTCCAATCCTTTTGCCTCGCCACTTTCATTAGCGCTAAGATTGTGTATAACTTGCATCCTTTGTGCATACTCTTCTGCAAATTTACCTGACGTCTCTAGCATAGTGGATTGGTGCTCGGCCTGGCGGTTATTCACCATGGCAATAAATCCCATGGGCCTTGCCCAAATCTACAATGGTAGTGTGTCTTGTTGACCTGACTACTCTATCCTTTTCAACCGAATGGTCTTGTTGGTAAGGTGGCTCTCCACATGTCTATCACCCATCTCCGGTCCAATACGCATGGCCCTGAAGTAGAAGTCGCTAGCATACTAGCCTAAGATCCTGGTCTGTTTTGTTGATAGGTCTAAACTGCAGTTGTTGGCAGTGTTGTCGTTGATGCGATGGTCCCCTGTAGGGAGTCCTCTTCTGAGAAACATGTCCTCGTAATGTCGTGAAAAAGGGTCTTCTAGACGTATATTGATACTCTGAAGTCTTGTTTGACTGGCGTTTGATATTGTTGTGCACCTGATGTCGTCATTCCATACAGTCTTCTAGGAGTCCTACCCTGACTCCCATGGGTCAATTATTCCTCAACTATGAGGCCTACTGGACTCCATTGTGCAGCATCTGAGGCATTTGGATCCTCACCTTTGCACGAAAGTTGGATTTGAGTCTGAACACAAACTTGTTGATCTCCAACTACCCCATCTTCAGATGCAGGGAATACCAAAGTAGCTCCATAAATATGGTCTCATACTTCGGCACCGTACGACCACCCTATCGTAAGGCATTGAACTCATTGAGTTGGCGCTCAATGAATTCCTCTAACAACTACTTCTCCTGAAACCGTTCCTTGGACCGTTCCCATAACACAGCTTCGATGTCCATGTTTAGTTTAGGTAGGAGCGTCTTCCACCATAAAAGAGCACTCCCATTTAGTTGAAGGACCGCCATGATGACGTTCATGTTGACGGTTGTAACCGCGAAGTGTGAAGCACATCGCCATAGTCTCCAACCATGTCTCGGTGGCTAGGCTGTTCGTGGCACCCATGAACTCAAAAAATTAACCTTCTTGAGTTCTTCGTGAATGCTACCACTTCCATATGGAGTGCGTTGTGAACCCTCATTAGGTATAGGTGCCCTAGCGTCATCTCTATCTAGGTGGTTAATCAAGGCCTCTGACATCCTCTGAGAGGACCTTGTCATACCAACCACATCCCCCACAACAAATCTTCTCACGCCCAATGAATGGTTCTTCTTCTTGGGGGTTAGACCCCTCTAGAGTGAGTTCTACTCGAGGGGTCGCACCTCCTCCCCTAGCACCATGTCGTGAACCTCTACGACATCCTCTAACCATGATAACCACATGGACATGTTTGAAATTTTAATTAGTGCTAAGTTATTAACCAAGGGTTTAATACAATGGAAGGCGTGACGATCCATAGTCGTAGGGTTGAGCCCGCTTTGATACTATATGTAACGTCCCCTCCATTACGACTAGGAAAGAGAAGAATAAAAGGTGAACCTTTTTTTGCATTAAGAAATTAACGTCAACAATACAAATCATAGAAACACAAAATCAACGACATCATAAGTAAGGGCATTACCAACCACTCATCATTTAAATCAATAACAACGCATTCAACACATCAACAAAAAGGATAGCGACACATAAACATAAATAGCATCGCCTCTTAGCACATCACAATCATCTTGAAAAAAATTATAAACAATGATCAACCAGATAATAAATATTAAAATGACTACCCGCCCAACCTACCCTGCAAGGTTAGAACCTCCAAGACACATAAGCAACGCTCAAGCCCAGGATCCAATTGATTTTGACCATTTAAGGTCTCGGGGCTGGCAACTATTCTAAGGAACAAGGAGGTGTCTACATCCCACTAACACAATCAAGTCCAAAGCCAACTATGCTAAATCAACAACATCAACGATAATCAATGGTGCAATAACATTCTAATAAACCATCACATGTAACATAAATTTTATGGCGCAAGAGAACTTAATTAATAAATTGATCATACGACAACATTATTCTAAGGGCACAAGTACAATCAACTTTAATTTATTTTCAAGGCGCAAAGAAGACATCTACTTTACTTCAAGGCACGCGAATAACTAATCATTGAACTCAACAATAATCAACATTATTTAAATGTGTGTAAATAATCTAATCACATAGGAAATCATACATTAACATTATTACAATGGGCATGATTAATCTAAAAGCATAATCATTTATGCATCATCATTAGTCCATAGCGCAAGCAATCTAATTACTTAACATCAGCCTAACCTATTGCGCAAAGGAAATCATCGATCAATCCTTTATTCAATAACCTTTTAGTGGAGCAAGAGTAGATTGATTGCTAAAGCAATCCTAAATCAACCTTATACAGATGCGCAAGAGTAAAAAAGATTCTAGACGATCATGGTCAACATAATTATAGGCATAAGAGTAATTATTACTTTTAATCAAGGCGCAAGAAAATCTACTCACATAAATTCATTCCTACATGACATTAAAGTTAAGGTGCAAGAGTAATCATTAGTTATTTCATAAAGAGAGATCATCACCTAAGGATCGTACGTCAACTCATTTAATGGCGCAAACATAATAAACCTATTTTAGTGGTGCAACAGCTTATAATTACTTAGCATTCGTAAGTCAACACTAACCATGGCGCAATATAATTATCAATTCAATCATCTATACATATCATAGCGCAATAATTCTACCACAACAACATACATCGATTTAAAGGACGCAATGGCCACCTGAGAAACATTCTAACAAAGGCCCAACTACAAATGACACAAATCAATAACTTACACAAATACCTTCTGCGAAGAATTCGACCAATTACCCATCTATGATAACACATATCCATTGATCGACGCAACTACCATTTAAGAAAATTCTAGCACTAGACTGACTACAATAACACATCCAACCTTGTGCACATGTTACTAGCATCAAAACCTTGAGAGTGGGAAAGGTGGGCGATAAAGGTGCATATTAAGGAAATCCTTGCACATCGTAAGAGGATCCCTAGCCCCAACATCCTTCTAAACATCGTGTTGGATGAGACAATTCCATATCTACTTGGGTACAAGCAGTTGGGTGTACAAGTGCAATTGTGTGCAAGCTACAGAACCATAATATCAAGAAATTAATACTGAAATAAAATTGTATAACCGTTAAGTTGTACCCTTCAGAAAGGTCGCTACAATGATATCTCCCATTAAAGTCGGCCACCTTGAGATACTCATTAAATAGCTAGATATATGTTTTAAAAACACGAGCATGTTCGAAACAATTAAAGAACTAGTCCTCAGTTATTACTCTGTTGATGGCACTGTAATCAGTAATCTCAACCTCAATTTAATGGAAAGGGAGTCGGAAACTTTAGGGAGGGAATGCAACATTCTAACAAGTCTATGATGAAATTAGATTTTAAGAAGAAAATCAAAATTTTAGGAAAAAACAGTCTCCGCTGGAAATGAACCGTCGTTGTACAGCAAGAGAGTGTGACTATCAGTCCCTACGCTTCTCACATATAGTTTGGCCCAACAAAGATAATAAAGGAAGGGAAAAACACAGAGAGAAAGACAAGAAAAAAAACGTTGAGTGTAAAAGGAGAAATCGCTAAGGGTCAAATAGTAATTTCGTTGAGTGATAAGTGCATAAAAACGTTAAGAGTTAAAACAACAAACACGTTGAGGGATAAGTGCATAATCGCTGAGTGTTTAAGACAACAAACAAGCTGAGGGATAATTGCATAATCATTGAGTGTTTAATACAGTAATTTCGCTGAGTGATAGGTGCATAAAAACATTGAGGGTTAAGTGCAATTGTTGAGTGTTAAGACAACAAAAACGTTGAGTGAATGCTAAAATGCAAGGTCACTGCATGTTGGGAGAAATGTTAAATGCATATTTAATCAACCAAAGTTGCAGAGGAGAGACAAGAGAATTCACCATGTGAATCTCTCACTGTACTGGGTAAAAATGATAGCAAACGTAGAGGAAAAAAATAAAGGAAATGAATGCCAGGAGGGAGCTCAAGTTGGGCGACATTTTATTTTCCACACAAAGATAAATCAGAGACTAAAACGTTAGGAGGGCACGAATTCTGGGAGAAGGGTTCCAAATCGTAGAGGTAAAATATGGTGAACAATGCAAAGACAGTGGTGAAAACTCAGTTCACTTAAGGTTAACACAGATTCAAGATATCACTTCAAATGTTGAGGGAAGGTGAAATCACAGAGGGTATTCACTTCACAAATTTGTTGAGGAAAGCATGAAAAGTTTGGAGAGGAAAGTAAGAACGAATTCGTTGAGTAATGTGGGAAGATCGCAGAAGGGACTACAATCAAACGCTCAACAAAATGGAGACCAATCATTGGGTAGCAAAGGTTAAAAACAAATCGATGAGCATTAGATACAATTGTTGGGTAACATGTTAAAAATAATTGATGAGCAATGGAAAAAACACTGGGTAACAACGAAATCACAGAGGTTTAAAGAGACCCAACCGCTGGGAAAAAATCAACAATATCACTGGGCAAAGGTAACAAAAATCATTGGGCCAATGTGCAATAGAAAACACAAAGACTATATGCAATACAAATGCCGTGAATACCCCAAAATATATATACAAGAAACACTTAAGACATTGCAACTTCAATAAAAATACAATAGACTTAATACATTGCATTTACTAATTCAGTGAGGAATACTATAACCTAAGGTGACAAAGTCAAACATGTTCTTTCATGCTTGCACTCTGTCCAACTTCCATCTTGCTAACCGTGAAAACTTCACCGTTACCTCCCAGCCAACACTAGGGGTACTCTTCTTTCCCCTCAACCCCCCAAGCCGCAAAGGGGCCATGCACAACCGCAACCATAATACTCTATCTCCCAGCTCACCTCGAAATGTAGAGCTACCGCTTTGTCTCTTGAGCTGGGTATCCCAAATCTCACAAGTAAAACCACTCATACTTTTTGCAGCATAACCTAACTCATACCAATCATACCCCCATTCTTCCTCTAATCCATTTCTTTTATATAAATTTTCATAGTGACCACTTTCCATTTGCACATTTAATTCAGTTTTTAAATTTTAATTAGGAATTATCCCCCCCCCAAACACTTGTCACATGTTCCCTTAGTTGCACCAATAAATCCACAATTTAATTAAATTAAATGTCAATTTCCCTCACCCATCCTAAAAGCGCTTCTAAAATCACTCCTAGTTGTCCCTTTATTCCCTCTATTTCCATTTAATGACTGACGCCTTTCTAAAACTTAGTTGTGTTTAATTTAGGAAAGTTCTTTAGTTAGAATAGACTAGATACATTTCTATGCTTACACATTTATGGGTTATTCCTTTCTCAACTAAAATTCTAATTTAGTATTTACTTGCACAAGTGTATTAATCATTACTTAGGATTTATTTTTATTTTCATTTATTCTTAATTTGAATTATTTCATCCCCTCATCATTTAATTTAAAATTTTTAGTTTTTAGTCTTCTCACTCACTTAGACTTAGGCTTAGTTAAATATTTATTTGCAAATGCCTAGACCTTTAGTAATTATGCTTAATAAGTTCATTCTTTAGTTAATTAATTAATCAATTAATTAATTTGGCATGTGCTCGAGATTTAAGGTTTATCATTCTCTTAAGTTTTCTAAGCCGCCTAGATTCATTGACTCATTTTGTTTATACCGCAACGTTCCCTTCAATCCACACTCCAATCTCCAAGGGTGCCACTCACCTTTGACTGGTTTTGGTGGTTGTCCAACCCTTGGAGTGAATACTCCATTCAGGCGACCTTGTGAGAGACTAAGGGCCTCTAAGGAATAAGTACCCTGCCTTATTGTGCGCCCCTTAGAATCTTCGTGGGTGACTGTCTCAGTCTCCCCTTAAAACATCATGGATCTCTCAAACTAGGTAATCCTTAACCTACAATTTGAGCCATGGCGAGAGTGATAGTAGGCTGTGACAGGGTTTTTGTCACACCTCTCCCTCAATATATGGTTGTTGTGCATGGCCCCTTTACTCCTTATGTGAGTCTGATTAGCAAGAAATTTTCAGCCTGCATCCATCAACGAAACATTGTCAATGATCCATAAACAACATCATAATATACCTGATCATATGTCACATATGCATAATAAAAAATACCCAAACCAACATAGTCCACTCCTTGACTCGATCCAGAGTCCAAGGAGGTCCATTGATGCCAGTGGCATCCTCAATCCGTCAAGTGTCCTGCACACTTAGGGGAAACTCGTCAATAGAATATGTCAATACATAGATATAACATAACCTAACATCATAATCCATTTACATCATCATAAGAATCCATAAGTGAACAAACAACCATATACTAAAATTGGACCACTTGCACGCAAGTTCCCTCAAAGAACAACTCAATAACATGTGCTTGCAAGAGAGGGATCTTGCATACACCCACTCTTGTTTTAAACTTCATCTCGAAGTTTCAGAGTATATAAATGTAGTAATAAAGAATCTAACAAGGTCTAAATTTCTAACTATCAAACAAATAAGGAAATTGTTGGTGCACAATGTCATATGTGTCCTCACAGGTAGTCGAGTGTGGATTATAATTGTCCAACTGGGCCTTGAACTGATCGACTATTCAATGTCATAGTTGTCGAATGATATGGTCCAGGATGCGGATTGGCTCCATCATGAGTTCACCCTCGTCTGACACCTACAAAGAAGTCATTTCAATCACATGTCTAGGTTCACTAACAAACTGTCTCAAAACAAATACATGAAAAACATCGTGCATATGCCTCAAAGAATCAGGCAAAGCTAGTCGACAGGCCACAAGCCCTTTATTTTCCACCACTTTGAAAGGTCCCACAAACCTAGGAGAGAGTTTAGAACCCTTTCAAGACTTGATTGAACTCTTGTGCAGTTTCACCCGCAAGAAGACTTGATCACGAACTTCATAACTACGGTCAACGCAACCCGCATCGGCCTAACTCTTTTGTCGATCTTGTGCTTCTTTAATCCTTTGTATTATCATTTGCATTTTCTCTTCCATTTCTTGGATCGCTTATGGTCCTACCAGGACACTATTCTCAAGTTGATCCTAGCTCAAAGGCATCTGGCATAGTAACCCATAAAGAAACTCGAATGCCACCATCTTAATGGTGCTTTGATAGATGTTGTTGTACGCAAACTCTACTAGTGGAAAGAACTCTTCCCAATGCTTCTGTTGGTCCATCACGTACATACACAACATATCTTCCAATATTTGGTGCATTATTTTTGTCTGCCCATCCGTCTTCAGGTGATACATGGTACTAAAGTTATGTTGGGTTCCCAAGGCCTCTTGGAAACTAGTCCAAAATCATCCTGTAAACATCGATCCTCGATCGGATATGATCCTCTTAGGCACACCATGAAATCTCACAATCCCAATGATAAAAACTCTACCTATGTCTAGTGGCTGATACGTCATACACATAGGGATAAAATGTGCACTCTTCGTCAGAGTGTCAACTACCAAGAAAATTGAGTCGTGCCTCCTTGCAGTCAGTAGAAATCCCACAATGAAGTCTGTCAAAATGACCTCCCATTTTGATTATGGAATAGCATGAGGCTATAGTAATCCTATCAGATATCTATGTTCGGCCTTCACTTGCTGAAATTCTAGAAATCTTGCCACGTATTTGACTATGTCCTCCTTCATTCCTTTCCAAAAGAATAAGGGATTAAGGTCTTCCCTCATCTTCGTGACTCCTAGATGAGCCATGTATACAGCTCTACAAACTTTACTTGAGTTCAAAACTTCTTTATTCATCGTTAGGAGCCATGTAAATATGGTCATCATACCTCAAGAATCCATCCTTGTCCAAGTATAACCTTCAAACCTTGGTACCATCATGGTTTTTTGTCTGATATTTTCCCTAACCTCTTTATACCAGTCATCGTCGAACTGTATAGTTATAATATTTTCTCGAAGATTCATTCAAGAGGTATCACTGAGAATATGTGTGGTCTCTGACTCAATGCATATGCCACTCTGTTTACTATTCCTTTTATGTAGGTAATCTCAAAATCCTACTCGTTAAGCAGTTATGACCAATGCCTTTGTCATGTGTTGAAGTCACTTTGCATAAAAATGTGTTGCAAACCACAGTGGTTCATTTTTAGTTCGAATTTCCATCCAATCAGGTAGTGTCTCCACACTCTCATGGAATACACAATGGCCAATAACTCCAAATCGTGCATCATGTAGTTCTCCTCATGCTTTCTTAACTTCCTTGAGATGTAAGCGATCACCCGACCATCTTGCATCAAAAATATTCCTAAGCCTTCCTTGGATGTGTATGTGAACACCAAGAATTCCTCATCCATGTCGAGGAATTTTAGTATGGGAGATGTCGTCAACAGATCCTTGAGCCTTTGAAATGAGTCCGTGCATTTCTTGGTCCATACAGACTTCTTGTTTTTCTTCTGAAATTCCATGATTGGATTTGCTGTCTTCGAAAAACCTTCAACGAACCGTCGATAAGATCCAGCTAAACCCATAAATCTACGTACTTTTGGTACGTTCGTCGGCACATGCCATTCCATAATATCCTCTACCTTCACTGGATCCACACCGATGCCTTCGCCGGAGAGAACATTATCTAAGTAATGAATTCTTGATTGATAAAAGAGCATTTTGACAGTTTCCTGTATAATTTGTTCTCTCATAAAAACTGTAGTACCAAGAGCAAATGTTTGTCATGTTCTTCCTTCATTCGAAAATATACCAAAATGTCATCAATGAATACTTGAACAAAATTGTCCAAGTATTCACGGAACACCCCATTCATCAAGCTCGTGAATACCCCTGGGGCATTTGTCATTCCAAACGGTAAAACAATAAACTCATAATGCCCAAACCTTGTCTTGAATGCAGTCTTAGGATTGCCTTCCTCCTTGATCTATAACTGGTGATATCCTGATCTCAAGTCAATCCTTGAAAACACCATCACGCCCTTCATTTGATCAAACAAATCATCTATTCTAGGAAACAGATACTGGTTCTTGATCGTTTCCTTGTTCAATTGAAGATAGTCAATACAGAGTCTCCACGACCCAGCCTTCTTTCTTATGAAAAAGACAGCCACACCCCAAGGTGACACACTTGGACTTATAATTCCTAGGTATAACAACTCCTTCAGGTGCATTTTCAACTCCTATATCTTAGGTGTCGACATATGATAAGGCATTCTTGTTGTCGGTTCGGTTCCAGGTTTCAAGTCGATGGTAAACTCCATCTTTCTTTCAAGAAAAAAGCTTGGTCAATCTTCTAGAAACACGTCATCAACACTCATACTAATGGAAGCTCTTCCAATCCTTCTACCTCACCACTTTCATTAGCACTAATATTGTGTATAACTTGCATCCTTTTTGCATACTCTTTTGCAAATTTACTTGATGTCTCTAGCACAATAGATTGGTGCTCGGCCTGGTAGTTATTCACCACGGTCATAAATCATGTGGGCCTTGCCCCACTCTACAATGGTAGTGTGTCCTATTGACCTGGATGCTCTAGCCTTTTCAACCGGACAATCTTGTTGGTAAGGTGGCTCTCCACATATCCAACACCTGTCTTCGGTCCAGTACTCATGCCCCTGAAGTAGAAGCTGCTAGCCTACTAGCCTAAGATCCTGGTATGTTTTGCTGACAGGCCTAAAATGCGGCTATTGGTGGTGTTGTCATTGATGTGGTGGTCCCCTGTAGGGAGTTCTCTATTGAGGATCCTGTCATCTTAGTTTCGTGACCAAGGGTCCTTTAGACATATCTTTATACCCTGAAGTCTTGTCCGGCTGACATTTGATGTTGCTATGCACCTGATGTCATCAGACAATATGGTCTTCCAGGAGTCCTTCCCTGACTCCCGCTGGTCAATTCTTCCTTAGCTATGAGGCCTACTGGACTACATCGTGCAACATCCGAGGAATTTGGATCCTCACCTTCACATGAAAGTTGGAGTTGAGGTCGAACACGAACTTGTTGATCTCTAGCTACCCCATGTTCAGATGCAGGGCATACCAAAGTAGCTCCATAAATCTAGTCTCATACTCCAGCACCGTATAACCACCCTATCGTAAGGCGTTGAACTCATTGAGCTGGTGCTCAATGAATTCCTCTGACAATTACTTCTCCCAGAACCGTTCCTTAGACCGTTCCCTTAACATGGCTTCGACGACCATGTTTAGTTTAGGTAAGAGTGTCTTCCACCATAGAAGAGCGATCCCCTTCAGTTGAAGGACCGCCATGTTGATGTTCATGTTGGCGGTTGTAACCGCGAAGCACGAAGCACATCGCCATGTTCTCCAACCATGCCTCAATGGCTGAGCTATCCGTGGCACCCATGAACTCAAAAAATTAACCGTCTCGAGTTCTATGTGAATGCTACCACTGCCAGATGGAGTGCGCTGCGAACCCTCATTGGGTACAGGTGCCCTGGCCTCATCTCTATCTAGGTGTTTAATCAAGCCTATAACATCCTCTGATAGGACCTTGTCATACCAACCACATCCCCCACAAAAAATCTTCTCACACCCAATGAATGGTTCTTCTTATTAGGGGTTAGACCCCTCTGGCATGGGTGCTACTAGAGACGTCGCATCTCCTCCACTAGCACCACATCGTGAACCTCCGTAGCGCCCTCTAACCATGATTACCACATGGACATGTTTAAAATTTTAATTAGCGCTAATTTATTAATCAAAGGTTTAATACAATGGAAGGCGTGACGATCCATAGTCGCAGGGTTGAACCTGCTCTGATACCATATGTAACTTCCCCTCCATTATGACTAGGAAAGCGAAGCATAAAAGGTGATTTTTATTTTTTTTCATTAGGAAATTAATGTCAACAATACAAATCATAGCAACACAAAATCAATGACGTCATAAGTAAGAGAATTACTAGCTACTCATCATTGAAATCAATAATGACGCATTCAACACATCAACAAAAAGGATAGTGACACATAAACATAAATAGCACCACCTATTAGCACGTCACAATCATCTTGAAACAGTTTATAAACAATGATCAACCAGATAATGAATATTAAAATGACTACCCACCCAACCTACTCTGCAAGGTTATGACCTCTAGGACACATAAGCAATGCTCACGGCCAGGATCCAATTTATTTCGATCATTTAAGGTCTCAGGGTTGGCGATTGTTCTAAGGAACAAGGAGGTGTCTACATCCCACTAGCACAATCAAGTCCAAATCCAAATATGCTAAATCATCAACATTAACAATAATCAATGGCACAATAGCATTCTAATAAACCATCACACGTAACATAAATTCCATGGCGCAAGAGAACTTAATTAATAAATCGATCATATGACAACATTATTCCAAGGGTGCAAGTACAATCACCTTTAATTTATTTTCAAGGCGCAAAGAAGACATCTACTTTACTTCAAGGCACGAGAATAACCAATCATTGAACTCAACAATAATCAATATCATTTCAATGTGCGTAAATAATCTAATCACGCAGAAAATCATGCATTAACATTATTACAATGCACCCGAGTAATCTAAAAGCGTAATCATTTATGAATCATCATTATTCCATAGCGCAAGCTATCTAATTACTTAACATTAGCCTAATTTATTGCGCAAATGAAATCATCAATCAATCCTTTATTCAATAACCTTTTAGTGGAGCAAGGGTACATTGGTTGCTAAAGAAATCCTAAATAAACCTTATACATATGTGCAAGATTAAACACATTTCTAGATGATCACGGTTCAACATAATTACAGGCATAAGAGTAATTATTACTTTTAATCAAGGCACAAGAAAATCTACTCACATAAATTCAGTGCTACATCACATTAAAGTTAAGGCGCAAGAGTAATCATTAGTTATTTTATAAAGAGATCTCATCACTTAACGATCATACGTCAACTCATTTATTGGCATAAATATAATACATCTATTTTAGTGGCACAAGATATTATAATTACTTAACATTTGTAAGTCAACATTAACCATGGTGCAATATAATTATCAATTCAATCATCTATACATATCATGGCACAATAATTCTACCACAACAACATACATCGATTTAAAGGACGCAAGGGCCACCTGAGAAACATTCTAACAAAGGCCCAACTACAAATGACACAAATCAATAACTGACGCAAATACTTATTGTGAATCATTCCACCAATGGCCCATCTATGATAACACATATCCATTGATCGACGCAACTACCTTTTAAGAAAATTCCAGCACTAGACCAACTATACTAACACATCCAACCTTGTGCCCAGGTTACTAGCATCAAAACCTTGAGAATGGTCAAGGTGGGCGATAAAGGTGCATAGTAAGGAAATCCTTGCACATCATAAAAGGATCCCTATCCCCAACATCCATCTAAATATTGTGGTGGTGTTAGGTAGCTAGAGAGGTAGTAGTGGGAGCCCAAAGGGCCCATAGTGATAACAGTGTAGGCCATTCATTGTAAGGTGGACTAGGTCCACTATATTATTAAATCAGGCCCACTATGGTAGCTAGATATAATAAATGGGTAGTTAGATATAATAAATGTAAGAGGACTTCTTAAAAGGCTCTACTTCTAGAAGATTCCTCCTCTAAAATGTTCTTAGGTGATGTCAACACTATATAAAGGGGTTCAAGAAATGTAATTGGACATGAAGAGAATTATTGTATTGTGAGTTGTATCTCAATAGGAGGATGCCCCCTCGAAGAGGCAAGCGAACAGGAGAGAATCCCTTCCATAATAGGATCCATTGTATGGTGTTTCCCTACCTCAAGGGTTTGATATAATAAAGTGTGTTTTCTTCTATATTGTCCTTTGGATCTATTGTGTATTCAACATTTGTGGTGATTATATTTTTATTTTGGTTCTTAACAAGTGGTATCAGAGCACTTTCCTTGACCAAAGAAGGCAAGAATGTTTTTTCTCTTTTTACAGAAATTTTCTAGAAAAAAAAGAGGGTTGCGCACTTCAAGTTCAAATATGAGGCTTTACGATCTGAATTTGTCAAAAAAAATTGGTTATTTGAATTCCTCTTGGAAAAAGACCCAATTTAAAAAATAAAAAAAGCTGAAATGGAGTCCAGGAAGTGAAGTTATGAGCATTTTAAATTCAACAGTTTTTTAGGGTTTTTTTTCGGAAAAAGCCGCGATTTTCTGTCGTAACTTATTGTTCTATTTTTTGGGTTTTTTCATGACACCTGCAGGAACGAAGGGTTCATAGGGTGCTCATATGGATATTTCCTCTCAAATCCTCAAAGAAATTCTACAAATTACCGAAGCATTCAAATCCCAATTGTATGACACATTGGATGCCAAATTGCATGACTTTGTAGATGGCCTCACAAATGAACTCAATGATAGTTTTCGTAGTATTCAAGATTCATTGGATACCATGCAGGAGATATTTATTATGGAGGACATCAGGGATGAATATAATCAAGAAATATATGCTTGGTATGATTTGGAGGCTGATTGCGATGATTGGTATATGGATAGTTGTCATTTATGGGATGACAACCACTTTTATATTTTATTTGATGACTCTAATCCACCTTCTATAGAGAGAATCAATGTGAAAAATTGGGAGCCAATGATTATTACCAGTGTCCATCCTGCGTATTCTACAGTGGTATTATTCCTTGCAGATTCTGCTATGACCCTTTTCCACTATGTGGATGGATCTTCTTATTTGGATCCACATGACATGTGTCAGTATTTGGAGCATCATTTTGAGTTAGTTATTGGGTTCAAAAATCTTCCACGGGGATTTCACATGAGAACTTGGACATGGGACCCATTCTTACAATGGCGGTTGGACTACTTCAACATGGTGGATTTCCTTTCTACATGGGACCTTGGTTCTCCAGTCTTATTCAACATTATGGTCCACAATTATACATGGAACCCTGGTATATGGTTGTACATCAAGCGTTGAGGACAATGCTTTCATAAGGGGGATGGAATGTTAGGTAGCTAGAGAGGTAGTAGTGGGAGCCCAACGGGCCCACAGTGATAATAGTGGAGGCCATTCATTGTAAGGTGGACTAGGTCCACTATAATATTAAATAAGACCCACTATGGTAGCTAGATATAATAAATGGGTAGTTAGATATAATAAATGTAAGAGGACTTCCTATAAGGTTCTACTTCTAGAAGATTCCTCCTCTAGAATTTTCCTAGGTGATGGTAATACTATATAAAGGGGTTCAAGAAATGTAATGGGACATGAAGATAATTATTGTATTGTGAGTTGCAACTCAATAGGAGGATTCCCCCTCGAAGAGGCAAGTGAACAGAAGAGGATCCATTCCATAATATGATCCATTGTATGGTGTTTCCCTACCTCAAGGTTTTGATATAATAAAGTGTGATTTATTCTATATTTTCGTTTGGATCTATTTTGTATTTAGCATTTATGGTGATTATATTTGTATATCTATTATGGTTCTTAATAGGTGGACGAGACAATTCCATCTCTACTTGGGAACAAACAGTTGGGTGTACAAGTGCAATTGTGTGCAAGCTACAAAACCATAATATCAAGAAATTAATACTAAAATAAAATTGTATAACTGTTAATTCATATCCTTAAGAAAGGTCACTACAATGATATCTCCCATTAAATTCGGACACCTTGAGATACTATAAAATAGCTAGATATACACTTTAAAAACATGATCTTGTTCGAAACAGTTGAAGAACCAATCCTCAGTTATTACTCTGTTGATGGAATTGTAATACGTAAGCTCAACCTCAATTTAATGGAAATGGAGTCAGAAACTTTAGGGATGGAATGCAACATTCTAACTAGTCTATGAAGAAATCTGATTTTAAGAAGAAAATCAAAATTTTAGGAAAAAATAGTCTCCGCTGGAAATGAACTATCGTTGTACAACGAGAGAGTGTGATTGTCAGTCTCTACACTTCTCATTGACAGTCTGGCCTAGCAGAGATAATAAAGGAAGAGAAAAATGCAGAGAGAAGGATGAGAAAAAAAATGTTGAGTGTAAAAGGTGAAATCGTTGAGTGTCAGATAGTAATTTCGTTGAGTGATAAGTGCATAAAAACGCTGAGGGTTAAAAAAACAAATGCGTTGAGGGATAAGTCCATAATCACTGAGTGTTAAAGACTGCAAACACATTGAGGGATAAGTGCATAATCGTTGAGTGTTTAAGACAGTAGCTTCATTGAGTGATAGGTGCATAAAAACGTTGAGGGTTAAGTGCAATTGTTGAGTGTTAAGAAAAAAAATGTGTTGAGCGAATGTTAAAATGCATGGGCACTGCATGCTGGGAGAAATATTAAACGCATAGGTCATCAACCAAAGTCGCAAAGGAGAGACGCGAGAATTTGCTAGGTGAATCTCTCACTGTACTGGGGGAAAATGCTAGCAAACGTAGAGAAAAAAAATAAGAGAAATAAACGCCAGGAGGGAGCTCAAGTTGGGCGACATTTTATTTTCCACACAGAGATAAATCAATGACTAAAATGCCAAGAGGGCATGAATTATGGGAGAAGGGTTCCAAAACTCAAGGATAAAATATAGTGAATAACGCAAAGACAGTGGTGAAAACTCAGTTCAATTAAGGTTAAAGAAGAGTCAATATATCACTTCAAATGATGAGGGAAGGTGAAATCACATAGGGTATTCACTTCAAAAATTTGTTGAGGAAAACATGCAAATTTTGTGGAGGAAAATAAGCAAGAATTCGTTGAGTAATGTGGGCAGATCGCAGAAGGGATTATAGTCAAATGCTGAGAAAAATGGGTACCAATCATTGGGTAGAAAAGGTTAAAAAAAATCAATGAGCATTAGATACAATCATTGGGTAACAAGTTAAAAATAATCGATGAGCAATGGAGACAATGTCGAGTAACAAGGAAATCATAGAGGTTTAAAGAGACCCAAACGCTGGGAAAAAATCAACAAGATTGCTGTGAAAACGTAACAAAAACCATTGGGCCAATGTGAAATAGAAAATGTAGAGACTGTATGCAATACAAACGCTGAGAATAACCCAAAATATATATACAAGAAACACTTAAAACATTACGACTTCAATAAAAATACAATAAAATTAATACATTGCATTTACTAATTCAGTGAGGAATACCATAACCGAAGGAAACAAAGTCGAAGACATTATTTTTCACTTGCTCTCCATCCAACTTCCATCTTTCTAACCATACAGAATTTACCAGTACCTCCCATCCAACGCTACGAGTACTCTTCTTCCCCATCAGCCCCCTGAGCCACAAATGGGCCACACACAGCCGCAACCAGAATACTCTAGCTCTCAGCTCACCTCGCAAGGTAGAGCTACCACTCTATCTCTCGAGTTGGGTATCCCAACTCTCACAAGTAAAACCACTCATAATTTTTGTAGCATAACCTTACTCATACCAGTCATCCCCCCATTCTTCCTCTTAGCCATTTCTTTTATAGATTTTTTCTTAGTGACCACTTTCCATTTTCACATTTAATTCCTTTTTTTAATTTTAATTATGAATTACCCCCCCCCACAATACACTTGTCACCTGTTCCCTTAGTTTCACCAATAAGTCCACAATTTGATTAAAATAAATGTCAATTTCCCTCACCCATCCTAAAAGCGCTAATAAAATCACTCCTAGTTGTCCCTTTACTCCCTCTATTTCCCTTTGATGGATAACTCCTTTCTAAAACTTAGTTGTGTTTAATTTAGGAAAGTTCTTTAGTTAGACTAGACTAGATACCTTTCTATGCTTACACATTTATGCTGTATTCCTTTCTCACACCTCTCCCTCAATATCTGGTTGTTGTCACACCTCTCCCTCAATATCTGGTTGTTGTGCATGGCCCTTTTACTCCTTATGTGATTCTGATTATCAAGCAATCGTCAACCTGCATCCATCAATGAAACATTGTCAATGATCCATAAACAACATCATAATACACCCGATCGTATATCACATATGCATAAATAAAAATCACCCAAACCAATACAGTCCACTCCTTGACTCGATCCAGAGTCCAAGGAGGTCCATTGATGCCAGTGGCATCCTCAATCCACCAAGTGTCTTGTACACTCAGGGGAAACTCGTCAATAGCATATGTCAATACATAGATATCAAATAACCTAACATCATAATCCATCTACATCATCATAAGAATCCATAAGCGAACAAACAACCATATACTAAAACCAGATCACTTGCACACAAGTGCCCTCAAATAACAAGTCAATAACATGTTCTTGCAAGAGAGGGATGTTACCTTCCCCCATTAAAAACATCCACATTCTCCTATCAAAATAATTTCCTTTGTAGAAGATACCAAGATCAAATTCCTCAATTGAATTATAAACCAAATATTATATTGTTTAATATTTTTGTGCTTGAGAAGTTATTGTTGAGAAGGTAGGGGTTCCTTATTTTTTTATGCTATATGCTTATCGAAAACCTTATAGACTCATTCAAACACATGTACCGCTCCTTTACAACTAACTTCCAGCCCACAAAAAAACAAATCAAATATGATTCCAAATCTGAACAAAAGAAATCATATCCAATATAAACACTTGGCACCTAGAATGAAAGTGGTCAACAATTCCTAATAATATTATATTAATTATATTTATGAATTATACCATGACTAATATTTCTTGGATTATACCTAAACTATCATACCCCCAAAGTGGGGGAAAGAGAACGTTGAATCATTCTAGTGATTACAATGCTTAAAGATAGGAGATGTTTTTGTTGGACGATAGATGAATAAACAATAGAGGATCCATTCAACAACTCAAATTGTTTATTATTCATTCGTACACATATGGTAGTCGTGTATAGTGCCCCCCAAAATAAGATTGTAACAAGTTAATCATAAATGGATGCATGGTGGGAGGAATATTGGATCAAGAGGGAATTGAGGGTGATTGTTATGTATTGGGACATTTTAGTGGGTAACTAGTACAACTCAATCATAGTGTGAAAAAAATTGGGTGAGATGGGATCAATAGGATAGACTGCACAAAAATCAAAGAAAATGTTGATTATTTGCACATGTGCTATAACTGATGGTAATTTGAGTTTCCCCATCTCGAATGACAATGTAACCACTTCATGGGATTTTGATACATGCATTTTACTTGTAAGCATTCAATAATAATGCTCTGATACCTCGAGTTTGAATTGACATTAAATTCCCCTCCAACTAAAATTCATCTATTACCAATGTGATTGTTAGATGATTCTTCTCCAATTAAATCTGATTTAATACCCTTAACTCTTCCATGGAAGATAAAATCCAAGCAACGTAGACTAATGCTAATGCCCAAAAGCAACAAATCTATATCATTTTAAAGTAATCATCTTCTAGTATGTGGGATCTTGATAACATGGTTTGTAGGGAAAATATGAATCTTGTCTAGATACCTACATCCATGTATCTATGATCAAGTTATCGAAAAATATTGTCATTTTGTTGTTTGTAATTTCGGAAATAAATTGTCGATACATAGTTTATTTCCAAAATGAAAAACAAAATTATGAGGAAATGTGAAAATCTTCATACTTTAATATTGCCATTTAAGTGATGTATTATTTATATTAGTCTTTAGTTTCCTTTTGTTAAGATGTCTTCTCATTGTTTAATCCCATTATATTTTAACAAGGTTGTGTTTATGGACTATACATATACCAAAGAGATGTTTCCATGTAGTTTCGATTGCTAAAGATCCTCTGCACACTTGAGATGAATTGATTGAAAATGATTAACAAATTTTGGGGTTATGTTTAATATCAACAACATTTAACATATGATGTTTAATGTAGTAAATCTTAAAAAACTAAGTCAAAGAAAAAAATAAAAACATAGTGAAAGTCTTTAAGGGTTTGGGTTAATCATTGATGTAATTAAAGGGTAGTCTTAAAGTCTTAAAGGGTTTGGGTTAAACATAGTGAAGGTGGAGGTGGAGTGCTTGCAGGGAATACTCTACCACTCTACCATTGCAAATATTTCAATAGTTAAAACACCAAAAAAGTCTAAATCTTTCCACATATCAAAAAATTACACTACTCTAATTTAACACCTATGTTTTGGCTACAATGAATCCAAGTTTAATTTTATTGTATCTTGTAATTTGTTACACTAGCAAGAAATACTAATAACACTAATATGGAATAGGCCAACTCAGAGAAAATAGACCCATTTTTCGCGCAAAAAAATGGGTAGGAATTCGTTCAGATTTTCAGGGGTAGTCTGAGTTTTGCATGGATTAAAGTTCCATGCATTTTAGAATCTTATGTTTGGGGTTTTTTCCCATTTTAAACCAACCCAGATGCTCACAAAATTGATCATAGTTCTAGATTGGCCGAAAATTTAAAAGAGAGCCGCCGAAAAACCTGCCGAAAAGGTAACTCGGAAAGGAAGATTTCTCCTGAGTTATCCCACTCTATACTATTGTTATTTGCATGACCAGTGGTTGATTTCTCCATGGCCAAGGTATCCATATAGCTCAATGGTTAATTTCTCCATAACCAATATACCCACCTAGTCTTCTATACTGATTGTAAATATAGTAGGTCATATTGTGAGAGGAAAAACTAGGGAGTAGTTAGTGCCAACTTTATTAATTTTTAAAGAATCTTTGGTTAGAGTTGGAAATAACAATAATCTTATCATGCTTGCAAAAGAAATGTTACTATTATTACATTTTCCCCTTCAATTTTATAAATAAAATACTTCAGCCCTTAGAACTCTATGCATGTGCATCCAACACTTTAACGTCAACATGTGTTCAAGAAATACTATTATACACGTGAATCCAACACTTTAACCTCAACTTATGTTAAAGATGTTGGGATTTGGTGACAATGAATTCTTCCAAGGATGGATTTGGATCCTATTATTCTGCGTTGGTTGCAATTAAAATAGACCAAGTTAGAATATGGATAGGAGTGAATTTAACAATCAGTTTCTTGTGTAAATGTATATAAATTCATCTAAGCTCATAGAGGCAGATACGATAGAGTGAGAGGAATGAGAGAACTTACAAGTCTATTGTAATCTCCATGATCTGAATAATAAGACAACCGATGCCTATGCTTGGTGGATGTAGCCTAACGTTCGGGTGAACCACGTGAAATCCATGTGTTTCTTATTTGTGTGATTGTTAATTATCATATGTGAATTGTGTTTTCTACATTTACAATTCTAACAAGTGGTATCAGAGCTGGTTAGAGGAGAGGTTGTCATGGGCATTAAATTTCATAGGATCAACAACATCTATGTGAGGTTCATCGATTTCCATATCGTCGCAGGTCCCTCCTCTTAAAGGGTGTGACGTCTTATTAGCTAAACTTCTCCTGCAGTTAAAATGATCAAGTCGTCGCGGTCCAACCATGTGGTACAATGCGATGACCCTTTAAGATAGTCACACTCTAGCTGCACCAGGAGGTGCGATGACTCATTTTAAAAACAAACTCATGATCTCCTTTCAAAATTCTCATGTTTTTAAAGTCACCAGAATTTTTTGAGTTTTTCAAAAATCTATTTTCCTTGTTTAAAAGGGTGAACATTGAAAGTCACGTGGGTGGATGAAGTAAAAAGGTTTTTTTTTAATCAAGTAAAGTTTTATTATATTTGGGATTAAATATAATATTTAAAAGGTGGAGGTTTTAAAAAGGTGTTTTTTATTTTAAATAAAAGGAGAGGTTGGTAAAAGGATTTTTTATTAAACCTTTTATTAAACCTTGTGGTGTGTATACCATTTTTTCTTCCACATTATCTTTTAAAGAGCCTTGGTTATTATAAGCAATCATTTGGGCATTTGGAGATTTTGTGCTAATGTCTAAGATGTAGAGTTTGAAGTTTGAAGTTGAAAAGTTCAGTGGTGAAAGCAAATTTGAGCTCTGGAAGCTCAAGATGCGGGATTTACTGGTGCAACAATGGTTGAAAAAATCATTGGCAGACAAGTCAAAGAAATGAACAACCATGAAGAATGAGGAATGGGAAGATCTGGATGCAAAAGCTCTTAGTACCATTCGCTTATGGCTGGCAGATGATGTTCTGTTTAATATCGTAGGAGAGGATACAACATCAGGCTTATGGAGCAATTTGGAAAGTCTATATATGACGAAGTCCTTGATGAGAAGATTCTACTTGAAGAGATAGGTGTATAGTTTAAGGATGAAAGAAGGCACAAAGTTGTTGACCATTTCAATACCTTCAATACCCTTATAGTTCAATTGACTAGTATGGAAGTTAAATTCAAATATGAAGATAAGGCTATTACACTATTGTGTTCATTGTTTGAGTCTTGGGATAATCTAGTCACCTCGATTAGCTTTAGCTCAATAGATGTTTTAGATTATGACTCTGTTGTGGGAGCTTTGTTGGCTGAGGAGATGAGGATAAAATCTAGTCAAGAAACCTCAACTTCAGAGGCGATGCTGGTCAGAGGTTGAACTAAAGAGAAGAATGAGAGAATTTTTTCTCGATCTAAGTCAAGACATAGAAAGGGTAAAGCAAAATGTTGGTACTGTGGAAAAATAGGACATCTGAAGAAAGATTGTTGGGAGAGAAAGGAATCTGAGGAAAACTCTACGAAGGAAGCAAATTTGGCTGTAACAAATTCAGGTATGACCAATTAAGTTTTATCTGTTTCTAGTAATTTACAATATCAAGAAGAATGGTAGTTATATTCAGGTGCCTCCCACCACATGTGCTCACATAGAAATTAGTTCATTTCTTACCAATCTATTGATGAGTGTGTAGTGTTTATGGGAAATGGTATTCCTTGTAAAATTGTTTGGGTTGGCAGTATTAGAATCAAGATGTTCGATGGTATTGTTAAGGAATTAATGGATGTTAGATATGTACTTGAGCTTAAAACAAATTTGATTTCATTAGGAGTGTTGAATTCTTGTGGATATAAGTATACAGGTCAAGGTGGAGCACTCACATTGTCAAAAGGTGGTTTAGTAGTGATGAAGGTAACAAAGGTTGATAACCTTTATAAGCTGGAAGGGAGTACTCAAGTAGCATCTGAAGTGATAGATGTATCTTCTTGTTTATGGCAGAAGCATCAAGGTCATAAGAGCAAAAAAGAATTGCAGGTACTGGTAAGCGGTAAATCATTTCGAGACTTAAAATCTTTATTTTTGAATTCCTTCTTGTTTTATATCTCTGTAAGTTATGATGGTGGTATAAAGGGATGTTGTGTGTGGGATCCTACTTCTCATAAGGTCATCATTGACAGAGATATAGTATGTATGTAACAACCAAAAGGGTTGATTCAAGTTCACAATGGTAAATTTGTTTCCATGCTAGATAATTCATTGTATGGCCTATTGGTACCCAGGAAAATATACAAGAGGTTTGAATCCTTCATAATGAGTCATAAATTTTCAAAGGGTAGGAATGAATATATAGTTTATAGTACATTCACAGTCTTGATGTTATGTGCTGATGATATGCTCGATACAAGCCGAAGCATGGATAAAATCAGTAAGAAAATGACTCAGGTGGACATGACAATTTAGATGAGGGATCAAGGAGCAGCAAAAAAATTATGGGCATAGAAGTACACGGAGATGGTAATGGTAAGATGTGGTTGGAGTTCAGTATGAACATTGTAAAACAAATTTTTATCCTTGCTGCTTTCCATTATAAGTTTTCTTCAAGCATAGGTCATGTCTATAAATAAGAAAAGGTTATGTCTCGTGTAATTTCAGTAGGAGGTCTATTGTATGTGATGAAATGGTTAAGACCAGATGTTTCACATGATAATGATGTTGTCAGAGACGTGACAGATCCAGGTGCTATAGTGAAATGGGTGCTTCAACATTTGAGAAGCACAAATGTCACCTATAATGGTTACACTGAGATGGTCTGTGATAATTATAATGTATATTTTACATGTGTCTTGGATAGAAGGAGATCTATCACTAAATATGTCTCACAACATAGTTGTGGAGGACATGTTGGAGGTGGAGTGACCCCTCAGGAAATCCAAAGTTGTACAAGTCACACATGCAAGATCATGAAACCAATTTTATTAGAGAAGTTGTAGTGGTGCATGGCTTCTTTTGGCTTGCAGAAAAGGTGATGAAAAAAAGGAAGGAGCAAGGTATCATGCTAATTGTTGTCAAGGTGGAGATTGTTGGGATTTGGTGACAACGAATTCCTCCAAGGATGGATTTGGATCCTATTATTCTGCATTGGTTGCAACTAAAATATACCAAGTTAGAATATGGATAGGAGTGCATTTAATAATCAGTTTCTTGTGTAAATGTATACAAATTCATGTAATCCCATAGAGGCAGATACGATAGAGTGAGAGGAATGAGAGAACTTGCAAGTCTGTTGTAATCTCCATGATCTGAATAATAAGACAACCGATGCCTATGCTTGGTGGACGTAGCCCAACATTTGGGTGAACCACGTGAAATCCCTATGTTTCTTATCTGTGTGATTGTTAATTATCAAATGTGAATTGTGTTTTCTGCATTTGCAATTCTATCAAAATAAAAACTATTAATAAAAATCAACAAACACCAAGTTAATAACATTTATATATCACATTTTACTATGAATTAATAGTTTATTAAATAACAACAACCAATCATAATAACATTTATATCTCGCATTGTTCTATGAAATAATAATTTATTAAATACCAAACACCAATCAAGGATAATATTTACTGCGTAAATCAAGCTTTCATAAATAATTGCTTAATGCACATGGTGTTAAAATTTCAAATGCAACATGATAAAACTATGTATATATTTCATGATAAGTCATGCCTAGAGAGAACTTGGATTATTATTATTAATTATGGCTTGACATTTTTGAGTGGGCAGGAACTGGATAGTTTGAAAAACTGCAACACTTTGGAGGACACTAATGGCATCGGTGTTTTGTACTAACGGTCTCGGCAACACTCCTCGTTATCAGGCTTAGTTTAGGTACTTTTCTAGTGGGATACACTTGTTGGAACCTTGGTGTTTGGAGACTATGGGTGCTTCCACTGCTGGTTGTGTTTCTGGCAGTCTGTTTAGTTTATCTTAGAACCTCTCCTTAAGTGTCTAGAGGACCCCTTAGGTGGATATATTATGCTTCTTTCTTCGTTCTAGTATCGAGGGGCCAGAGGAGTACTAACTCTGGAGGCTTCACTATTTTTAAACCTTTTATGACTACCTAATTATCACCTGGATTTGGAAGGGTTTTTATTGAACTTGTCCTATCTAACTGAACTACTGTGGGATTTTTGGCGATCTCTTTTTTTTTCGGACTTGTGGCTTACCTTGGTTCCGTCCCCCCTCCCCCCTGAGGAGATCACAGTGGGAGTTAGGTGGTAGTTCCTCCTTGGTATTATATATCCTCCATGATGGATGCGGTCATCAGCGCACTTATGAGTGAGGCTAACGAGGAGGATTGGGAGAAGGAAGGACTCTTTGATTCACCTACCATGAATTTAAACTATGGACACCTATCCGATCAGGAGTTATTGTCCTTGGAATCGACGCTACCTCTAGTTTCTTCATCACCTTGTTGTAAAGGTTTACCACCTTTTGCTAAACCTTCTCTGGGGTGCTCTGCATGGGTCCCTACTTTGTGTAACATTAATAGAGGTATTCACCTACACCCTGATGATGGTATTAAACCACCTTGTGGTATCTCTGATCTATCTATCCCTAAGACTACTCCCTGTAGATTTAATTCTAAGAAATCATGGCCTCCAAACTGGACTCAGAGAAAAATGGTTTTTGGGGATGATCTTGGCCTAGAGGAAGTGACTAACTTAGTGTTGAATGCCCTGGTTAGGAGGTTTTCATACCGTCGACGGTCTACCACTCCACTCTTTACCTAGGAAAATACACATTAGCTACCCATTTTGGGTTATGTACCGGAGGTATTTTATCTCATGCGTGGTTGGTTCGGTTTCAAATTTATTTCATCGGTTGATGATGCTAATATTTTAGACAAGTTGTGGTCCTTCGATGGTGGGAGAATTATGCTCAAACGATGGAGGGTTTCCTTTGATCCCACACATGAATATTTTCAGTTTAGACACCTGTGGGTACTCCTACCTAGCCTACCAGTCAATTTTTAGAGTGTTCAGGCTCTGACGGCTATAGGGAATACTATCGATCATTTTATCAGTGTTGATGAATAGGCTCTTGGTGCACCTGATAGAAAAATGGGAAGGATTTTGGTGGAGATTGATATCCACTTGGGTTTGTTGGATACACTGGATATACAGTGGAGAGACCAGTTGTTTTCTCAGAGGATGGATTATTTGGGTCTTCCCTTCCGTTGCACACTTTGTCGTAAGACTGGTCATTTGAGAAGCACTTGTTAGGGTATCATGGAGGAAGAGGAGTCGAAAATCACACACCTCGGGAAGATGCCCAGATCTGACTCGCTATCCATGGATTCATATGCTCGAGAAGAACACCTTAACGAGACTCTGTTTTCTCCTTCATTCTCAGACTTCGACACTCTCACAGGTAAGCTCAAATAATTATGCCCTATTTTTTTTTATTCTCTTACTTCTTGGGAAAAGTTAGCTCTAGACGTGACTTCTCAGTTGAGGATTGTACCTATAAATCTGCCATGTTTACCTCTGTTGTCTAATAATGTTCTCTCTTCACATTTAGAGGAATATCAACCTTTACTCTTGGGGGATAAGGTTCTAACTGACCCGCTTCGGTTTAACCTTCCTCGGGAGGACTCTAGGATGTTTAATTCAGCTACTACCAACTCATTACTTGGGACAGGGTCCCCCATTCCAGGTATTGTTGAAATCTCATCGGATGCTCTCTTGGAGGTTGAGGAGGGGGGTAAAGAAACTTATATACTCTCGGGTTACAGGAAGGACGATCTGGGTGATATCTCTCTGGGGGAGACTCTGAACTCACTGGTCCCGTTACTTCATGAGGCAAAGAGTTATGTTTTGCTTACTACTTTTCAAGGTAAAATAGTTATTACTCTTATGGGTTCTATTGAACCTTCTTTCCACTCAAGGAACTGTGTTGTGGGGGTGGGGCATAGCTATGCTTGGTCTAGAGGCTTGGGATATGAGAATTTGCCTATAAAGACAAGAAGTGCTTGTAAAAAAGCCACCCTCACTACAATTACACTTTACCATACTACTACTAATGTTTTTGACACTGGGGCGCTTAGAGGTTTGAAATACCTTACACATGATAAATCATTATCTTACTCACTTTAAACATTAGAGGGTGGGGGGATCCCTGAAAATGGACTCCATGCATAGATTACTTACTAAAGTCAAACATGACATTATTTTGTTACAAGAAACACTTATAGAAGAGGAAAAGACTCGTCAGTTTATGTTTAAGTTTGTTCCTAGATGGTATTCATGTTATGTTAGCTCAGTTGGTAACTCGGGTGGCCTCCTGGTGACTTGGGAACCCAACAAGTTCGTTCTCAATCCTACACTATGCAGCAGGGGCATTTTACTTACTGGCATCACTTTAGAAAACCACAAAGTTATTAATTTACTTAATGTTTATGTTCCTTGTAGTGTTGGCATAGGGATAGACCCCGGGTTCAATGATCAACAACGCACCAACAAAACCCTAACTACTGGCCCTTTCGAAAAAACCTGTGAAGCAGATGAAGTCTTACTCAAGGTAGAGGAAGGGGTGGTTGCAGGACTCAAATCTCTACAACCTAGCTAGGACACAGATCTGTGATTACACCACTCTAACAAAGCACTTAGAAATTAACATTCATCAGTATTTAACCCTTATCCACATCGCATATTCAAACCCTAATTAAAGAACAATGTAGTGTTCAACCAAATCTAACACATCTAAGCACTTAGCACATAGAAAGAGATCAGATCTAGCCTTCATTCACATCACTAAGCACTAAGCTATCATATCAGATTCATCTAAACATTCATTACTACACTGAGCTTAAATCATATGAACAATATAACAACCATAATGAACAAAGCAACAATAAAATAGGATATACGTGGTTCACCCCAGTGTGGGTCTACGTCCACCAACTCTTCTTCTTCTTTATTATCTTCTGTCAATCTCCTTACATGCACAGAGCATCAAAACCAACTCCGCATAGGACAGGATATCTGGATGCACCTCACTAGATCCTCCTTCCCTGAGTTAGATCACAACACAAATCCTTCTTACACAGTCTGCACACAAGCCTCTTATAATCACTTGCACTTAGCTCTGCAAGTATTAACACATATTATGCACAAAGCCTTTAGATCTGCACTAAGTTGATTATATTAGGTCTCTCTTCCTTCTTACATTTCCTGGCTTCCTATTTATAGATTACAAAATGGGCCTAAACATGGGTAAACCCATGGGCCGACATCCCATACCGGTTACATAAACCCTAAACCCAAAAGTGCCCTGAAAAGGGGGGTAGATCCTACGATATCCACTTTGCTTGGTGCTCCATCTTCAACTAGCCTGTCGAAGTCCCAAAATCAATCAAAACTTGACCAAGGTTCTTGAAAACTTGATCAAGGGCCAACAAGCCCCCAACACTCAGCTATGACTCGTCCCGAGTCACTCTGCTCTGGGTAATTCTACCTCAAATGCCTCGAGCTTGGTTTGAGCTGCTTCGACCTACTACTTCGCCTGGGAATCCTTCTCAGGGAACTCTTGAATAACTACCTCGGTCACTGATCCTTCCAAGTGTTGTTCAACTGCAGTGAATGGTTGTTCTAGTTCTGCTCCTCCTCCTTCAATCTCCTAAAAAAGTAGGCAAGCTGCATCCTGCACTGGTTGGAGCCTCTAAGTCACTTCCATGACTTTGCTTTGTATGGCATGGACCTGTTGCTGAGACATGCGTTGTTTTTGGGATCTTTTCATTAGCTCGACCACTGACAAGGGATTCAATTGCACTTGTACTGTTGTTGCTTGTTGCTTTGCCTCCTGGAGATGGGACTCCATTGTCTTTAGTTCAGGGTCCTTGGGAAGGCGCTCATAATCCTGCGCACTTTGACTGCTAAGCTGCTTACATTCCAAGGCTAATGCCTTGATTCTCTGGACTACGCTTTGGGTAGTTTCCTCCCGCTAGTCTCGCACTTCCTCTAGAGTGCTTGGTAATTCTTGTAACTCCAGTTCTACTACCCTCTGTTAGAGTTGTTGAATGGC
The DNA here is from genome assembly GCA_009831015.1 of Picea engelmannii. Lineage (NCBI taxonomy): Eukaryota > Viridiplantae > Streptophyta > Pinopsida > Pinales > Pinaceae > Picea > Picea engelmannii. The sequence continues at coordinate 268,398 of ML785420.1, forward strand.
TTCAGCAAGCTTCGCTACTTGATTCTCCATTGGGTCTTCTTCTATATGTTCTAATCCTGTCACATAGAGAAGTGATCTATTGACTTCTTCTTTAACTCCAACATGCTCCACGAGCAGTTGTTCTTTCTCCTGTTGGATCTGCACTCTGTCCTCTGCAAACTTCGCTTGCAGGTCATCTTTTTCCCGCTGTGCAACTCAACGTTTCTCTATGACTTCTTCTTGTTCTTGCTTCAGGGCCACTGTGGCCTGTTTGTTTTCTTCCTACACATGATGAAGGTGAGCTTCGGTCACATCAACTATTCTAAGGAGTTGTGCACGCTCATCTCCCAACACTGTTTCTTTTGATGGTGGGGGCGTAGTGGACACTGCACAATTGGAGTGAAGGGATTTTTGGACCCCTCTCAACTCTTCTTTGATTCTTTCATACATGGTTTCTTGTTTCGCTTCATTGTGCTATAAAATATCTTCTACAGTCTCTGAGACAACAATGATGATTAGGTCGATGTCATCCACCATGAGTACAGTCTCCATCTTGGGATTTCTATATTTGGACTTCTTCTGTGAAGAAGGTTTCGTGGGGGAAACCTTTCTTTTCTTAGATGTATCTGTGTCATCAGGGGGATTTTGTGGCAGTGTTACTTCGCCTTGCTTCTGCTTATCTTCTTCATTGGATCCACATGGTGTGCATGTGGATCCAGCTAAGATCTAGGTTATATGTGACTTGCTATCCCCAACCACACTCACTAAGATTTGGAGCTTCTTGGGCTTGGCCAATTTCTATCGCAGGTTCATGTTGGGATTCTCCCATATTGCATGGGCCCTCGGCCAAGTAACCAGGGGTGGTGGTAAGGATAAATTTGTGTGGGGCTTGTCACAATAACAACAATTCGATGATTTGAAGAAATGCTTATGCTTAGCCCCAATACTTTCATTACTGGACCTGCAACAACGCTTTGAGATTGAGACAAATGATTTAGACTATGTTGTGGGCATCATTCTCACTCAGAACGACTACCAAGTGGCCTATCATAGTGAGACACTATCAGATGTTGTCTGTAAGTACCCTACTTATGACAAAGAAATGTACTGCATTGTGCAAGATTTCTGCTAGTGGAGACATTACATTCTTGGGAAGGAGAAAGTCATCTGCACTAATCATAAGCCTCTTCAGTTCATGCAGACACAAGGAAAATTGTAGAATGACTGCCATCAGAAGTGGTCCACATACTCGTAGCAGTTCCACCTCAACATCAAGTATAAAATAGGAAGTACCAACCAAGTCATTGATTTCCTCAGCAGACCTCTAATCGTGGCCCTCACCATAGTGCTAGACTCTTCCGACCACAATACCTCTAGATGGCCCCACCTTTATGAGACAGAACCTGACTTCACCACTACCTACCAAATGTTGGGTGCAAAATTAGTTGTCGCTAATTTTTGTCTTCAAGACAGGATGTTGTGCCATCTGGGTCATCTCTGTGTTCCCACAAGTGAGAGAGAAAATATTATTTGGCAATCCCACTACAGTCGGGTGGATGGAAACTTCGACGTCTAAAAGATAGTGGAAGTGATGCAAAAACATTTCTACCGGCTTAAACTTCGACAGGATTTTGGCAAGTATATCAGGTCCTGCATTGCCTATGCTATCGCCAAACCGACCACTAAGAAACAAGGCATGTACACCCCTCTACCTACTTCTAATAGGGCATGGGAATCCATCTCAATAGATTACATGTCGAGCCTTTCGTCCACCAAGAGGGGAAATGACTGTGTTTTTGTGGTTGTTGATCACTTTTCCAATATGGAGATTCTGGCCACCTGCAAGAAAAGCATCAAAGCATAAGCCACTGCTAATCTCTTCTTTGAACGAGTATGGGTACATTTTGGAATCCAACAAGACATTTTCTCATATCGAGACAACTGGTTCCTCAACACATTTTGTTCGAGCCTCTGGTCACTACTAGACACCAAGCTCACCAAATCCACTGCCTTCCACCCCTAGACAGATGGCCAAACAGAGGTCTTCAATCAGATAATCATGCATATTGTGTGCATGTACAATTACAAGAACTCCCACACATGGGATGATAGTGTTCCCTATGTTCAACATAGCTACAACCAATCACTACATATCTCAACTGGCCACAACCCCTTTTAGGTGTGATTGGGATTCCAAACATTGGGCCCCATGGATATTGCACTACCCCTTACGGCTACCTCGAACGACTCGTCCCTTGCTCCAATTGAAACTGACAAAGCCACCCAGTTCATTGAGAGGATACACCACATCCTCCAACATGTTCAGTATATTTTAAAGAATTCCAATACTAAGTACAAGAAGCTCCATGATCAACATCGGGTGCCACACAAGTTTCAAGTTGGAGACAAACTGTGGTTACACTTGCAGAAAGAGCGCCTTACAGGGTGCCATTGGAAGATTCACCTGCTTTGTTATGGACCTTACACCATCACCAAGGTTGTGGGTGAAAATTCCTTTGAGCTCAACATTCCTCCTTTCCTTGGACTGCAAGTGGTATTCAATGTGGCTCCCCTTCGGCCATATTTCCCACCATTATTGGACACCTCAAACATAGTAGAACAATTAACACCAATAGAGCTCAACCTTGACTGCATGAAACATGCATACAATGATTAGATTGTGGACATGCAGGTCAAGGGCACTCAAAAACAAAGGATCCAACTTTATTGGGGTGTCAAAGCAGGGCAACTCATGCACCAAGGCAAATGGCTCACCTAGGGCCAAATTCAATAGAAATTTTCTCATATAATGGGGGCACTCAATGCAATGGATACCATTGATTCCTAAGGGTCTAGGATTAATCAAGATGGATGTCAGTGGCCTCCCACCTATTCCAACTGGTTCATTTTTGGCATTTTTCTAGTTTGGTAGTTTTTCCTAGTGTTTAGATCCATGACTTCTAGGGCCATTTTGAGGCCCTAAACATCATTTTTAGGGCTCGCCATAGTTAGACTATTGAATGGGTCAAATTCTGATATAAAAATGTGTATTATTCGGATAGACCTTTCCAACGGGATATCGTGCACCTAAAATGGAGATCGTATGCAAAAGTTACAACCCCGAGAAGTTTATGTACTAGCTTACCCCAACGGGGCAAACATGACTTTTGGCGTTTCATCTCCTAGGGTTAGGTATTTGAATGTCTAGGGTTTTTGAATTCATGCTTATTATAAAAATGCCTTGAGAGTCTCATTGTAATCATCTTCTTGTGAATGAGCGCATCTGCCACATCTCTTCTTAGAGATAATCCACCACCATTCCAGCAAGCTTGTTTTCTGTTGCATTTTACAGTTTCAGCTTATTTGCGTATTGAATAAAAACCATTTTTATTGTATCTATGTTATTCTATGTTAGCATATTTCATTACTAATATGTATTCATTTCATCCTGATCATAAAATATGGATCAGTGGTATCAGAGCGGTCTACTCCATGTCATTTTTAATGCATGTCCACGATGAGGTCAGGGTACAAAGAATTGGGTCTTGAGCTTGTTTCCCTTGAGGAAAAAATCTCTCGCACACCCAAGCGAACTCTCCTGGTGGGAGAAAATAAATATGATAGGACAAGATATCCTTTCAAAATTTTTCTCGAGGAAACCCTCAGGCAATAGAGGAACGTGAAGATGGATATTTTTGCACAAATCCTTCGGCGATTACCAACAGGCGACGCATCTTCCTCAAGTGGAAGCATTGCACCCTTCAAGGTACAAATTAACTTTGATATTCCTATATTTTAAGGTTATATAGATGCATACGTTGTAGACAAATGGTTAAATCTGCTAGAAGGGTATTTTTTTGTCCATAACTTTTCGAATAGAGAAAATATCACTTTTTCTCTCCTCAAAATTGTTCCCCATGTCAGAGATTGGTTGGAGACTTTCTATGAGCAAAAGTAAACAGAGGAACCCTCATTATTTACAGTCACAGTCACCTAGGATCCCTTCAAAGATGATATTAAGGAACAATACTACCCTATCAAAAGCTATGACGACCTGTATACAAAATGGACCACATTGCTGCATGAAAGAGACCAAGTTGTGCCAGAATTCCCAGATATCTTCCATATCTTGCACACCATGTCGAAATGGAGTTTTTGGACATCTCCTCCTTGGGCACGACCTATCGATATGCCATTAAAATTAAGAAGAATCTCAAACAAAAGACGTGACAATTTGGGACTGGGAACCCCTCATAGAAAAAGCCAGGAAAGGGTGGCCCCAAATAGCAGAACAAAGGATAGAGAAAGTATGGACAACATCAAGACAACCATTCCAAGATGCAAACAAAGAAGGATACTGGAAAGACAAAGAAAGATACTAGGAAGTGGTGTGACTTCCACAAGAGCCCCTGGCATAACACCATTTATTGTCACTCAAAGAATTCATTGGTATCGGAGGTGAAAGCCTCTGAATTAGATGCAGGTTCTGACTTAGAGTCATAACCATAAAGGTGGAAATGGATCATTGACGAGAAACTTAGTGCCACCATTTCTACCACCAAGCTCCAACCCGATGAACCAGACGAGCCAGAGGAAGGTGAGTGCCTTTTTCATTCATAGATGTGGGTGAAAAGCACCCTTTTTCACTTCATGTGGATAGTGGTAGATAGAAGAACCTCATCTCAACAGAGGTCATCAAGCAGCTAGCGCTACCAACAATGTCGCACATGCAACCCTACACCATTGGACGGCTCTGCCAAGGAAGCAATATTCGCGTCAGCCAACAGTGTCACATGTCGTATGACATCAAGCCCTTTAAGGACAAGGTATTGTGCGATGTTTCTCCTCTCAAAGTTTGTAATGTTCTTCTGGTACAACCCTGTTTGTGGAAATGTCATGATGTATATGAATCTAGGCCTCTCATTGCTATTATTACTTTGAACAAGAAATTGTATAGGATACCTGAGGCAATCCCACCTAGTGTTATTTCCTTAATCTTTATTAAGAAATGCAGGAAGGTCATCTCTCAAACTGGGAAGTTTTTCTTCTTTGTGATTCACTATCAGACTGAGTGAAAGATTGCAGCCACATCTAGGGCCTCCATGGATGACCTCTCCACGCAGCAGAAGTATGTGGATAAGGTTGTGGAAGAATACTCATATATCTTCTCCTCACCTATCAGGGTACCTCTGCACTGTTAGGTCAAACATCCCATCGATCTAACCTCTGAGGCATCGTTGCCCAATGGGCCATTCTATCTCCACTCTATGTTAGAGAATGAGGATATCAAGTGGAAGATCCAAGAACTTCTCCACAAGGAGCACATCCATCCCAACTCATCACCTTGTGGGATCTCAATCATGCTTGTGCATAATAAGGATAGGAATTGGAGAATCTGCATTGATTACCGAGCTCTGAATAAAATCACAGTCTGGAACCGGTACCCGATTCCCTGAATCGACAATCTTATTGATCATCTAACGGGGGCCAAATACTTTAGTAAGATGATATAAATTTTGGCTACCACCAGGTCCCAATAGAAAAAACAGATGTATGGAAGACCACCTTTAAGTCAAAAGAAAGCATTTTTGAATGGCTGGTCATGCCCTTTGGTTTCAAAAAATCCTCCAACAAATTTCATGAGGATGATGGACAATATTCGACGACCTTTCACTAATAATTTTGTAATGGTGTATCTGGATGACATCCTCATCTACAACAAGACTTGGGTGAAACACTTGCAGTATATTCAATAGGTTCTTCACACCCTGCGGAAGCACAAGCTATATGCCAACTTGGAAAAATGATCCTTTGACGTGGACAGGGTCCATTACCTAGGATACATTATTGATCAACATGGTGCGCATGTGGATCCATCCAAGATCCAGTTCATCCATGTCTAGCCAGCCCCAACCACACTCACTGAGCTTTAGAGCTTCCTAGGCTTGGCCAATTTTTATCACAGGTTCGTGTTGTGATTCTCCCATATTGCATGGGCTCTCAAACAAGTAACCAGGGGTTGTGGTAAGGAAAAATAATTGTGGGCCTTGTCACAACAACAAGCGTTCAATGATTTGAAGCAATGCTTTTTCTCAGCCCCGGTACTTTCATTACTGGACCTGCAAAAATCCTTTGAGATCAAGACAGATTCTTCAAAATATGTTTTGGGTGTCGTTCTCACTCATCACAACCACCCAATGGACTATCATAGTGAGACAATATCAGATGTTATCTATAAGTACCCTACTTACAACAAAGTAATGTACTCCATTATGTAACCTTGCCTCTAGTGGAGACATTACATTCTTGGGAAGGAGACATTCATCCACACTGATCATAAGCCTATACAGTTCATGCAGACACAAGGCAAATTGCAGAATAACCGCCATTGGAAGTGGTCCACATACTTGCAGTAGTTCCACCTCAACATCAAGTATAAAATAGGAAGTACCAACCGAGTCACTGATTGAATTAGCCAACCTATAGTCACAACCCTCACCACATTTCTAGACTCTTTCATCCACGATACCTCCAAATGGCCCCACCTCTATGAGATCGACCCTGAATTCACCACTACCTACCAAATGTTGGGCACAAACTCAGTTGTCGCTAATTTCCATCTTCAGGACGAGTTGTTGTGCCATCTGGGCCATCTCTACTTCCCCTCAAGTGAGAAAATGAAGATGATTTGGGAATCCCACTACAGTCGGGTGGTCAAACACTTCGACGAAAAAAATATAGTGGCAGTGTTGTAGAAACATTTCTACTAGACAAAACTTCGGCAGGATGTCGACAATTATATCAAATCCTGCATTGCGTGCGCTATCACCAAACCGACCACTAAGAAACAGGGCATGTACACCCCTCTTCCTACTCCTGACAGGGCATGGGAATCCATCTCAATGGATTACATTTCGGGCCTTCCATCCACCAAGAGGGGAAATTACTTTGTTTTTGTGGTTTTTGATCACTTTTCAAAGATGGTGATTCTGGTCGCCTGCAAGAAAATCATCATAGCATAAGCCACTGCTAAGCTCTTCTTTGAATGAGTATGGGTACATTTTGGAATCCCACAAACCACTGTCTCAGATCGAGACAGTCGGTTCCTCAACACATTTTGGTGGATCCTGAGGTCACTGCTAGACACCAAGCTCACCAAATCCACTACCTTCCACCCCCAGACAGATGGCCAAATGGAGGTTGTAAATCGGATGATCGTACATATATTGCACATGTACAATTCCAAGCACCCCACACATGGGATGAGAGTCTTTCCTATTTTCAAGATAGCTACAACCGAGCACTACATAGTTCAACCCACCATAGCCCCTTTCAGGTGAGATTGAGATTCCAACCATTAGGCCCCATGGATGTTGTACTACCCCTTGCGGCTACATCAGTCGACTCGTCCCCTGCTCCAATTGAAGCTGGAAAAGCCACCTGATTCATTGAGCGGATAGAACACATCCGCAAACAGGTTCAATATATTTTACAGAAGTCTAATGCCAAGTACAAGCAGCGCCATGATCAACATCGAGTGCCACACAAGTTTCAAGTTGGAGACAAAGTGTGGTTTCACTTGCAGAAAGAGTGCCTTACAGGGCCCCATCAAAAGCTTCTCTCACTCCATTATGGACCTTACACTGTCACCAAGGTTGTGGGTGACAATGCCTTTGAGCTCAACATTCCTCCTTTCCTTGGACTACACTAGGTAGTCAACGTGGCTCTCCTTCATCTATACTTCCCACCATTATTGGACACCTCAGACATAACAGAACATTTGAAACCAACAGAGATAAACCTTGACTGTAGGAAACATGAATCCACTGATCAGATTGTGGAAATGCAGGTCAAGGGAACTCGACAACAAAGGATCCAACTTTATCGGGTTGTCAAAGTAGGGCAACTCATGCACCAAGGGAAATAGCTCACTTGGGGCCAAATTCAGCAAAAAATTCCTGATTTGATGGGGGAACTCAATTAAATGAATTCCATTGCTTCCTAAGGGGGGAGGATTGATCCAGATGGATTTCAGTGGCCTCCCACCTATTCCAACTTGTTCATTTTTGGCAGTTTTCCAGTTTCATAGTTTTTTCCTAGTTTTTAGGTCCTTGAATTCTGGGGCCATTTTGAGGCCCTAAACAATGTTTTTAGGGATCTCCACAATTAGACTGTAGACGGAGTTAGACTCTGATGGAAAAATTTGTATTCCTCGAATAGACCTTTCCAATGGGATATCGTACGCTTAAAACGAAGATCATATGCAAAAGTTACGACGCACCATTGTAATCATATTCTTATGAATGAGCACAGTCGTCACATCTATTCTCAGAGATAAGCCACCGCCATTCCAACAAGATTGTTTTCTGCTACATTTTATAGTTTCATCTTATTTCCTTATTGAATAAAAACCAATTTTACTATAGCTTTTTTATTCTATGTTAGCATCTTTTAGTAATAATCTGTATTCATTTCGTTCTACTCATAAAATATGAATCATTAGTATCAGAGAGGTCTGCTCCTTGTCGTTTTTAATGCATGTCCTTGACAAGGTCTGGGTACAAAGAATTGGGTCTTGAGCTTGTTTACCTTAAGGACAAAATCTCTCGCATGCCCAAGCGACCTCTCATGGATGGAGAAAGTAAAGATGATGGAACATGAGATCCTTTAAAAATGATTATCAAGGAAGCCCTCATGCATCAGAGGAAGGAGATGATGGATATGTTTATGAAAATCCTTCGACAACTACCAGCAGGCGATGCATCTTCCTTAAGAGGAAGCATCGTCCCCTTCAAGGTACAAATCAACTTTGATATTCCTATATTTGAAGGTTAGATAGACACAGACGTTGTAGACAAATGGTTAAATCTACTAGAAGGGTATTTTTTTTGTCCATAACTTCTTCAATAGAGAGAAGATCTCTTTTGCGCTCCTCAAAGCCATTCCACATGTCAAATATTTGTGGGAGACTTCCTGTGAGCAAAAGTGAAAAGAGGAACCCTCATTATTTATAGTCGCGGTCACCTGTAAGTCCTTCAAGGAGGATATTAAGGGAACAATACTACCCTGTTAGAAGCTATGATGACCTGTATACAAAATGGATCACACTGCAGTAGGAAAGAGACAAAGCCATGCCAGAGTTCACAAATATCTTCCATACCTTGCACACTAAGCTAGGTATCAAAGATTCTGAGATAAATTTGGTACTCAAGTATCGTGATGCTCTGCATAGATACATACATGCCGAAATGGAGTTTATGGACATCTCATCTTTGGGCACGGCCTATTGATATGTCGTTAAAATCATGCAGAATATTCAACACAAGATGTGGAAATTTGGGCCTAGGAACCCCTCACAACAAAATCCAAGAAAGGATGGCCCAACCCATAGAATAAAAGACAGATAAAATATGGAAAACATCAGGAAAACCATTCCAAGCTGCAAGCAAAGAAGGACACTGGAAAGACAAAGAAAGATACCTCGAAGTGGTGCGACTTCCACAAGAGCCCATGGCATAACATTGTTGATTGTCGCTCAAGGCAGTCGTTGGTGGTGGAAGTGAAAGCCTTTGAATCATATACGGGTTTCGATTCGGAGTCAAAACCATAAAGGGGGAGACAGATCATTGATGTGGAACCTAGTGCCACCATTTCTACCACCAAGCTCCAACCAAGTGAACCAAACAAGACAGAGAAAGGCGAACACCTTTTTCATTCATATATGTGGGTAAAAGGAACCCTACTGCACTTAAACGTGGATAGTGGTAGCCATAATAACCTCATCTCAACAGAGGTCATCAAGTGGATAGACCTGCTAACAATGTTGCACTCGCATCCCTACAACATTGGATGGCTTCGCCAAAGAAGTGATCTCCACGTCAGCCAACAGTGTTGCCTGCCGTACGACATCAAGCCCTTCAAATATGAGGTATTGTGTGATGTTTCTCCTCTAGATGTTTGTAATGCTCTCTTGGGCCAACCTTAAATTTTGTGGAAACGTCATGATTTATATGAATCTAGGCCTCGCACTATTATTATTACTTTGAACAGAAAATTGTATAGGATACCCGTGGAAATCCCACCTAGTATTATTTTCTTGATCTGCTAAGAAATGCATGAAGGCCATATCTCGGACCAGGAAGTTTGTATTCTTTGTGATTTTCTCTCAAACTAAGCGAAAGATCGTAGCCACATCCAAGGCATCCATGTCCGACCTCTCCATGTAGCAGAAGTAAGTGGATAAGGTTGTGGAAGAATACTCAGATATCTTCTCCTCACCTACCGGGGTACCTCTTCACTGTCAGATCAAACATCCCATTGATCTGACCCCCGACGCATCATTGCCCAATGGGCCAGTCTACCGCCATTCTCTATTAGAGAATGAGGAGATCAAGTGATAGATATAATAACTGCTCCAAAAGAGGCACATCTGTCCCATCGCATCACCTTATGGGAGCCCAATGGTGCTGGTACAGAAGAATTACAGGACATGGCGACTCTGCATTGATTACCAGACCCTAAATAAAATCACAGTCTAGAATTGACACTCGATTCCACGAATCGATTACCTCCTTGATCAACTCATGTGGGCCAAATACTTAAGTAAGATTGATCTGAATTTTGGATACCAATAGGTCCCAATAGAACAGATAGATGTATGGAAAACCGCCTTCAAGTCGAAGGTATTTTTGAATGGTTGGTCATGCCCTTTGGTTTGAAAAATGCTCCAACAAATTTCATGAGGATGATGGATGATATCCTGTGACCTTTCACTAATACTTTTGTAGTGGTTTATCTGGATGAAATCCTCATTTACAACAAGACTTGGGTGGAACACTTGCAACATATTCAATAGGGTCTACACACCCTACAACAACACAAGCTATATGCCATTTTGGAAAAATGCTCCTTCGACATGGGCAGGGTCCATTACCTAGGCTACATCATTGATCATCATGGTGTGCATGTGGATCCAGCTAAGATCTAGGTCATTCGTGACTCACCAACCCCAACCACACTCAGTGAGCTTTGGAGCTTCTTAGGCCTGGTGAATTTCTATTGCAGGTTTGTGTTGGGATTCTCCCATATTGCATGGGCCCTCAGCTAAGTAACCACGGGTGGTGGTAAGGAGAAATTTGTGTGGGGCCTTTCATAAAAACAAGCGTTCGATGATTTAAAGTAGCACTTATGCTCAACCCCAGTAATTTCATTACTAGACCTGCAATAACCCTTTGAGATCGAGACAGATGCTTTATACTATGTTGTGGGCGTCATTCTCACTCAGCACGGCCACCCAATGGCCTATCATAGTGAGACACTATTAGATGTTCTTCGTAAGTAACCTAATTACGACAAAGAAATTTACTCCATTGTGACAGCCTTCCACCAGTGGAGACATTACATTCTTGGGAAGTAGATAGTCATCCACACTGATCATAAGTCTCTGCAGTTCATGTAGACACAAGGAAAATTGCAAAATGACTTCCATCATAAGTAGTCCACATACTTGCAGCAGTTCCACCTCAACATCAAGTATAAAACATGAAGTACCAATCGAGTCGTTGATTTCCTCAGCTGACCTCCAGTTGTGACCCTCACCACAGTGCTAGAATCTTGCATCCATGAGACCTCTAGATGGCCCCACCTCTATGAGACAGACCCTGAATTGGCCACTACCAACCAAATGTTGGGCGCAAACTCAGCTATCGCTAATTTCCATCTTCAGGATGGGATTTTGTTCCATCTGGTCCATCTCAAACTTCCCTCATGTGAATGAGCGAAGCTGGTTTGTGAAGCCCACTACAATCGGGTGGCCGAAAACTTTGGCATCGAAAATACAGTGGTAGTGTTGCGGAAACATTTCTATTGGCCAAAACTTTGACATGATTTCGATAAGTATATCAGGTCATGCACTGCTTGCACTATCGAAAAACCGAACACTAAGAAACAAGGCTTGTACACCCCTATTCCTACTCCTGATAGGGCATGGGAATCCATATCAATGTATTACATGTCAGGCCTTCCATCCACCAAGAGGGGAAATGACTGTGCTTTTTTGGTTGTTGATCGCTTTTCCAGGATGGCGATTTTGGCCGCCTGCAAGAAAAGAATCACATTAAAAGCCACTGCTATTCTCTTATTTGAAAGAGTATGGGTACATTTTGGGGCTCGACAACAAAGGATCCAACTTTATCGGGTTTTCAATGCAGGGCAACTCATGCACCAAGGCAAATGGCTCACCTGAGGCCAAATTCAACAAAAATTTTCTCATATGATGGGGGAACTCAATGCAATGGATACCATTGCTTCCTAAGGGGGGGATATTGATCCAAATGGATGTCGGCAGCCTCCCACCTATTCCAACTGGTTCATTTTTTGCATTTTTTCAGTTTGGCAGTTTTTTCCTAGTTTCCAGGTCCCTGACTTTCGGAGCCATTTTGAGGCCCTAAACAATGTTTTTAGGGCTCTCCAAAGTGAAATATCACATGAAGTTAGTGTTTTATGGGAAAATGTGTATTCCTCATATATACCTTTCCAACAAGCTATCATGTGCCTAAAACGAAGATCGTATGCAAAAGTTACGACCCCGAGAAGTTGATGTACTAACTTACCCCAACGAAGCCCACATGACTTTTGACATTTCATCTCCTAGGGTTAGGTCTTTGGATTTATAGGGTTTTGAAATTCATGCTTATTGTAAAAATTCCTTGAGAGCCTCATTGTAATCAACTTCTTGCGAATGAGCACAGTTGTCACATCTCTTCTGAGAAACAAGTTGCCACCATTCTAGTAAGTTTGTTTTCCACCGCATTTTATAGTTTCAACTTATTTCCTTATTGGATAAAAACCAGTTTTAATGTATCTTTGTTATTCTTTGTTAGCATCATTTAGTAATAATATGTATTCATTTCATTCTGCTCATAAAATTCAGATCAGATTATGACTTTGTTTCTCTCCCTTCCATAATTTTTTCTTCCTTAATTAGTTTTTAATTTACCTTAATGCACCAATTTTCACGTCATTCAAAATTGCGCTTGATTTGTGAGTCATGTCATTAATTTATTTTAGTGCTCAAGCTCTCTCCTATTTTCATCAGGGATTTGATTGTCAAATTGTGATTCCAATTAACCCGCGGCTCAAATGTTTGGACCTAGATCTCGAACTTTGATGAAGTCTTACCGATATTTTTAAGCCCAAGTTCATGATCACCTCAATTCTCCAATCTGGGCCTTCCTTCACAAATTCATCTACTCTCTTTCCTTGATTTTGTGATCAAACCCAACTAGCAAATCAAGACCTTCCTACTTGAATGCTTTTATAAATGGATCCTGAAGGATAAGAGTTTGAATTCAAGTTCTTCTTTTTCAAAGACAAATTTTGACGTTGTGATCGGGCCTTGTTCCTCCACCTTTTAGAATTTTTCTCCAACTTTGATATCAGGCCCAATTTTTTAATCAAGTCATTCATCTACTTTTGGTACTTGAAATTCCTCTTGATTTCCGAATTGAATCTGATTTTCTATTCAGGCATCCTGTCAACCCATGGTTCAAACTTTGAACTTGCTTTTGAATTTGATGAAGTTTTGGTCGAAACCTTTTTTTATCCTAATTTCATGATCGACTTGATTCTCAAATTAGGACCTCTCTTCACTACTTCACATCTTCCCTTGTCCTTATTTTTCAATTGGCCCTGACTACCAAATTTGGGCCTCCCTCCCCAAATACTTTTATGGCGAAGTCCCAATTTCATGATTGGCCCCCACTGTCGAATTGGGGCCTCCTTACTTGAAAATTTGTATGGCATTCTATGGCTAACTCACGGCTGAGAATGCCGAAAGGTATCGACTGGTAATTAGCGGTTGTGGTAGTTATATCATTTGAATATTTCATGTGTAATAAAATATCTTTTTGATATAATGATCAAACTGAAGTTATCTTCATCAAAACAGAGACTCACCCATTTGAGAAGAAGCTGAAGAGAGGCAGGCAGTCTTGCATCCATGCATTTTTTCCCACTTACGATCTCAAGAACCACGATCCCTTTCAACCTTTTCAGTTAACTGCCCATGCATATTTGGGTGCAATGTAGCCTATGCCTTTTACCAAATTCATGAAAGACATAGCCGCTAACTCGCGAACGCTCCATGCTCATGAAACACTCCATGCTCATGCAATAGGTGGGTCGGCCATCGAATATGAAACGCGCGGACAACTGAGATGCACGGACAGTTGAGGAGGAATTTGAAGTAATGCCTGTTAATAATCTAAACATGGCAATTATATGGTGCTACAGTAATTTCTTAATATGATTAGGTAAATGTTAAAAAGTAAACAGGTTAAGGATGCATTAAAAAATACAACGAAGTTATGAAGAGTAAATCACATTCATTGATTTGGGAGGACGACTAAGAATATGCCAACATCTTCAATTGTTAGCCATCAGATTAGAATTTTAGATTAAAAGCTCATTAATCATGCCCATTGCCAATAGGTATACACCTTTCGGCGTAACTAGAAAAAAACATTTGGATTATACAATGTCAATAACTAAAATCTCCAATAGATATACGCCTTTCGACATAAATATATGTGTATTCTAAAAGCGATAAGGTTTTAATTTTTTGTAGTTTCGATCTGTTTATTTGCTTAAATTTTGGTTAGAAATTGAAAAAGATGGATGAAATTGGAGATTTTAGTAGTTGACATTGTATAATCCAAATGTTTTTTTCTAATTTCTATCTATTTATTTGTTTAATTTTGATTAAAAATTGAGAAAAATAAATAAAATTGGAGATTTTAATTATTGAAACTATATAATTCAAATATTTTTATAGGAAAAAAAAATTATAATTTTTTAATTGAAGTTTCTTACTCTATTGTGTGTGATAATTTAATTTAATTTATTTAATTAAATTAAATTATTTTTATAGGAAAAAAAATTATAATTTTTTAATTGAAGTTTCTTACTCTATTGTGTGTGATAATTTAATTTAATTTATTTTATTTCATTAAATAAATTTACTTATTTTATGTAAATAAATTTATAAATTTAAATACTCTATTAATCTTGACATTTATCTTTATAGATCTATGAAGTAGCATCGCTCACTCAATCAAGCGAACCAGCACGTGGAAAGAAGAGACAGCTGGACAACGCTAGCGTTCAAATTTTGAAGCATTGTAATATGGCGGCACCAAACATTAAATATATTGATGTGATGAAGCGCATTTGTACATGTAACGGACCTTGAGCGGATAAGCTCTCGTCCTTAGGTAGCTGAGGCATTTACTTAGATTTAATGCAAGTAGATAGAATAATTAACTGTAGATTAGACAGTTTAGCTTTCGAGAGGGAAAATGGAGTATAGACACCCTCCCTTGTATTATTGTAACGATTATTCACACATTCAACATTGGGAAGAAGAAGAGAGAAAGAGCAGAGCAGAGAGAGTTGTGAAGAAACTTCCATGTACAAGTATTGAATTAATAGGAAGAGCTTTGATTCAATTCCATGGACGTGTTCGATCTCTGTGTGTTGCTAGTGCTGTTCTTTTGCATGTTTGCTTCTTTCGATGCTTATCTTTTATATGCTGCTTATGTGATTGCATATCAGGTTAGAAACCTGAGAGAATGAGTTTCAATTGTTTCTCTGCTTAGGCCAGGAAATTCCTGCATTGAGTGCAGTTGAATACCTCTGCATGGAGTGCGTCGGGGAGGCTAAGTAGTGAACCTTTGTTCTCATTTCGTTCAGAGTTGGGTTGAGTTATTCGAGTCATGCAGGGGAGTGCAGGTCGAATTTGAAATCTCAGTAGTAAGTATGAGGAGAGAAAAGAGTGAAGTTGTTGTAGGCGTGAACTCATGGAGACTTAGAAGACTTCAACACTTGAGGAGTGGTTGAAGGTTGAAGAGCGAGAAGAATGCGTGAGGATTTCTCTGAAGGAGTTAGAAGAACGAAGCTCAGGAGGGATAGCTCCCTTTTCATTCGCTGAAGAAATCGACCCAGCAGAAGTCACACGGGAAAAGGTGGTAGAGCATAGATCTCTTCATAGAGGAAGAGAATCGGCGACTTGGAATCGTCGTGCAGGCTCGCGAAGTCCCGTGGATCGTTGGATCTGGGAGAAGGAGCGAGGCGGTTAGAACCTCAGACGCAGGGAGAATCAATTGCTGTCGCATATCGGCAAATCAGAGTTGGCGAATGCGAAGGTTTCATGCACGTTGAAGTCGGGACACGCAATTTCCCGATTTAGCAGGAGCCGTCAATCCTCGGAGGGACAGGTGGCATACATCCGGAGTATCGGAGTTTTCGGCATTCGGGGTTTCTAACAGTAGGGAATTGGCATAGTGGACCCACGATTCGCGAAGTCCTGAGATTAACGTGGCAGCGTGGACCCCGGGAGGCTTAGTGGAGGACAGGCGGCCTCACATCGGGGATCGACACTTCGGTACTCGGGGATTTGAAATACAAGGACTCGGCATCGCGAGTAGCGATACCCCGAGGATTGACCATTGACTATCGACTATCGGAGTTTCGACGGTTGAGTGACTAGGAGCAGTGTCGCGAACCTCGCGATATCGCAAGATCCGATCCCCCGATTTCAGAAAGGAGGATCGTGAGGAATTATGACTGTGGGTAGAAGACTTCCGAGGGAGTTGGAAGAGCCAGGCTCTTCGGGCCAAGGTTTATAGAGGTCCTGGTGGTGCGACCGTCCACTGAGGGACAGGTTGCCGTCAGAGTGGTATCAAAGCCCAGAAAAGGAAGGGGGTTCTCTTTGTTCAGGTAGCAGAGGGAAGCAAAGATACAATGCCGCCCAGAAGAGAGAGGCACTCACCTGATCGTGAGGACAGGGAGGCCCGGAGAAGGGGTAGGCCAGTGGGGAATCCAGCAGGGAATCCAGAGATGGAGCGTCAAATACGAGATCTCAGGGTGAGACTCGAAGACATGGAGGCCACCCAGAGGCAAGGAGCCAACGCAGGAGAGCTCAACGATCCCGAGATGGAAGAGGAAGCTGGACATGATGAAGGGGAGGTCTCAGCAGAAGATGCTGCAACCGAGAGACTGATTAGAGCCATTTCAAAGATGGGCTCGAAGACAAAAATGGACATCCCAACTTATGAAGGGAGTCTAAATGTTGAAGAGTTGCTGGACTGGATCCGAGCACTCGACACCTACTTCGATTATGAGGATATCAAAGAAGACAAGAAGGTGAGACATGCTGTCACCAAGCTGAAGGGACATGCGGCCTTATGGTGGGACGAGCTACAAGCAGACAGGCGTTCAAAAGGCAAGCAGAAGATCAAGAGCTGGGATCGGATGATCGCCAAGATGAAGGCGAAGTTCATTTCGAGAGATTACCAGATCACTCTGTTCAGACGCATGCAGAATCTGAGACAGAAGTTGATGACGGTGAAGGAGTACACCGAGGAATTCTACCGGCTCAACATCCGAGCTGGTCATCGAGAGAGTGATGACAAAAAGGTGGCCAGGTACCTGAATGGCCTCAGGTATGACATTCAGGATGAGCTGAGCATGATGACCATCTGAACAATTGAGGATGTGTACCAGATGGCTCTGAAGGCCGAAGAGAAGCTGAGCCGCAAGCAGGGACAGTGAGGCCGAGGCAGAAGCCAGCCTAGAGAAAAGACTGTTGTTCAAGAGCAAACGCAGAAGCCCAAGGAGGATTGGAAGAGGCCTCAGGGTAGAGCTGAGAGAGGTGGAACCTCACGGCAGAGAAAGCAAATTGCTGAGCCGAGGAGGCAGCAAGATGATCAGCAAGGGGGATATGCTGACGCAAATGCATTTCCTCGTACCCGAGGTAGAGGAAGAGGTCGAGGAGGAGTTATCACATGTTTCACGTGTGGTAAAGACGGTCATAAAGCCGTGAACTGTCCAGAGAGGAAGATGGACGGAGGAAGAGATCATGTCGCTGAGGCGCAGAGGCGTGACATGGAGGAAGAAGGTAGCGAAAGTGGGAAGTCGCTAACGGTGCATAAGGTCCTTTTGAAACCCGAGAAAGAGGTGGAGGACACAACTCAGAGATGCAGACTGTTCCGGACGACTTGCAAGACCCAGGGCTGGAAATGCAAGGTCATAGTGGACAGTGGGAGCACAGATAATCTCGTTTTGACCGAGATGGTGGAGAAGTTGGAGCTGAAGACGCGCAAGCACCCGAGTCCTTACAAAGTGACATGGCTGCAGAAAGGACACCAGGTACGTGTTACAAAACAATGCTTGGTAAATTTTAAAATGATTGATTATAGGGACGAAATCCTGTGTGATGTCATTCCCATGAATGTCTGTCATGTATTATTGGGGAGACCATGGTAGTTTGATAGACATGTTGTTCATGATGGGAGGATGAACACATACACCTTGGATAAGGATGGGAAATCACACACGTTGCTGCCGATGAAGGATAAAGAAGTGAAGCCAGAAGTTAGCAACACGATACTTCTCATGAGTGGGAAAGAGCTTCTCACGGAGCTGGAGAAGTATGAAGATCCACAATTCTTTGTTGTCAGGAAGCCTAGAATTGTCCTGACAAGCACAAGAGTGGACAACTTGCCAGAGGAGATTCAGCAACTACTGGGAGAGTTCGCTGACATCATCGTGGACGAACTACCTCGTTCGTTGCCATCGGTGCGGAGTGTGAGTCATCATATTGACCTCATACCCGGAGCAAGTTTACCAAATAAGGCAGCGTACAGGTTGACGCCTTAGGAGAATGAGGAAGTCAAAAGGAAGGTTCAGGATCTGCAGGATAAGGGACTAGTGAGGGAGAGTCTTAGTCCATGTGCTGTTCCGATGGTACTGAGCCCAAAAAAGGATGGAGGTTGGAGGATGTGTACAGACTCCAGGGCGATTAACAAGATTACCATCAGGTACAGGTTTCCATTGCCGAGAATGGATGACTTGATGGATTTCCTGAGTGGGGCAAATTATTTCTCCAAGATAGATCTCAAGAGCGGGTATCATCAGATCCGGATGAGAGAGGGAGATGAATGGAAGACAGCCTTCAAGACAAACGAGGGTTTGTACGAATGGATGGTCATGTCGTTTGGCTTGACAAATGCACCTAACACTTTTATGAGGCTGATGAATGAAGTCCTGCGGGAATTCATTGGCAAATTTTTGGTGGTGTACCTGGACGATATACTGATTTTCAGCAAAACTAGGGAAGAACACTTGAGGCATTTGGCCATTGTGATGAAAAGACTGCAGCAGGAGAAGCTGCTGGTAAATATGAAGAAATGCTCGTTCATGCAGATAGAACTTATTTATTTGGGTTTTGTAATCTCGGCGAATGAGTTGAAAATGGATCCTGAGAAGGTGGATGTGATCAGGAAGTGGCCATCGCCGAGAAATGTTTTTGAGGTAAGGAGCTTTCATGGATTGGCAAGCTTCTACAGGAAGTTTATTCGGAATTTCAGTGGAATCAATGCTGCGATGATGGATACGGTGAGAAAGCGACATAAAGTTTTCCAGTGGACAGACGAGGCCGAGAGGAGCTTCAATTTGTTGAAGCGGAAGATAACCGAGCAGCCGATTCTGGTGCTGCCAGATTTTCAGAAGACCTTCCAGGTGAAGTGTGATACCAGTGGGTATGCTGTTGGACAGGTTTTGAGTCAGGATGATAGACCTGTTGCATATTACAGCGAGAAACTGGATGATGCAAAGCTGAAGTACTCCACGTACGACAAAGAATTCTATGCCATCATCCAGGCATTGAAGAAGTGGAGGCATTATCTCATACCCAAGGAATTTGTGCTGTACAGTGATAATCATGCACTGCAATTCGTGAGTCAGCAAGAGAAGCTGAATCAGAAGCATGCGAAATGGGTAGAGTACATGCAAAATTTTACATTTGTGATCAAGCACATTTCAGGAGCTGTGAACAAGGTGGCTGACGCCTTGAGCAGGAAATGTTTAATGCTGCAGGAGTTCAGAGTCAAGACTTTGGGTTTTGAAAATCTGAAAGATATGTATGCAGGTGATGCAGATTTTGGCGAGGCATACGAGGCAGCCGAGAACCCAGTTCTCAGGGACATGAGTCCGTGGATTGACTACCTGATCCAGGATGGGTTGCTTTTCAAAGGTAACCAATTATGCATTCCATATTTCTCTATGAGAGAGAATTTGATAAAGCAGAAGCATAGTGGAGGCTTAGCAGGTCATTTTGGGCATGACAAAATGTTCGCCAAGCTGAGTGAATCGTATTTTTGGCCGGACATGCGTGTAGATGTAAAACAGTTTGTTGACAGGTGCAGGATATGTCAACATGCGAAGGGACGGAAACAGAACACAGGGTTCTATCAGCCGTTGCCCATACCTGAGAGGCCATGGGAAGCCATCAGTATGGATTTTGTGTTGGGATTGTCGAGAACCTGACGAGGGGTTGATTCCATCTTTGTTGTGGTGGACAGGTTTTCGAAGATGCCACATTTCATCCCATGTCATAAAACCAACGATGCGACCCACATCGCCAACTTATTTTTCAAAGAGATCGTGCGATTGCATGGTTTGCCGCGAAGTATAGTCTCGGACAGGGACACGAAGTTCATAGGTCACTTTTGGAGGATGCTATGGAAGAAGCTGGGGACTGAATTGGCATTCAGCTCAGCTTACCATCCGCAGACAGATGGGCAAACAGAAGTGGTCAACAGAAGTTTGGGAGATCTGTTGAGAAGTCTGGTGACGGAACATCACACCAGTTGGGATCAGATTTTACCATAGGCAGAATTTGCGTACAACGATTTGGTGAATCAGAGTACAGGCAGAAGTCCATTCCAGATTTTGTATGGGATGCAACCGAGAGGAGTATCTGAGCTTAGAGAGTCAGAACAGGCTGAGACAAGCAGCGCAGGGGCAGAAGAGTTTGTTGAGGCGATGCATGAACTTCACGCGGAGGTGAGGCAGAGACTGCAGAGGTCGAATCAGGAATATAAGCGCAGAGCCGATCAGAGAAAGAGGCAGCTTCAGTTCGAAGTTGGGGATATGGTTCTGGCGCATCTGAGAAAAGAGAGGTTCCCAAGGGGAACATACAACAAGCTCAAGATGAAGAAAATCGGGCCATGCAAAATTCTGAGAAAATTTGGCGAGAATGCATATGAGCTTGAGTTGCCAGAGGGCATCGGGATATCTCCGATTTTCAACATTTCGGATTTATACCCCTACAGGACTGATGAAGCAGAGGAGGGAACTGAGGAACCAGTGATTGAGTGGCAGAAACAATTGCCAGTTGCACAGAAGCCTGAGATAGAGTGCATACTGGACAAACGAGCAAGTAAGAAGACCGGGAGAAAGCAGTATTTTGAATACCTGGTGAAATGGAAAAACCGCCCAGTGGAGGATGCCAGCTGGGAAACAGAAGCAGTCATACAAAAGCATGGGCATAGTGTGCGAGAGCTCATGAGCAGGATCCCATGAAATTTTTTGAGCCGAGGAGTATGATGCAGGAGCATCGCTCACTCAATCAAGTGAACTAGCGCGTGGAAAGAAGAGACAGCTGGACAACGCCAGCGTTCAAATTTTGAAGCATTGTAATATGGCGGCGCCAAACATTAAATATATTGATGTGATGAAGCGCATTTGTACATGTAACGGACCTTGAGCAGATAAGCTCTCATCCTTAGGTAGCTGAGGCATTTACTTAGATTTAATGCAAGTAGATAGAATAATTAACTGTAGATTAGACAGTTTAGCTTTCGAGAGGGAAAATGGAGTATAGACACCGTCCCTTGTATTATTGTAACGATTATTCACACATTCAGCATTGGGAAGAAGAAGAGAGAAAGAGCAGAGCAGAGAGAGTTGTGAAGAAACTTCCATGTACAAGTATTGAATTAATAGGAAGAGCTTTGATTCAATTCCATGGACGTGTTCGATCTTTGTGTGTTGCTAGTGCTGTTCTTGTGCATGTTTGCTTCTTTCTATGCTTATCTTTTATATGCTGCTTATGTGATTTCATATCAGGTTAGAAACCTAAGAGAATGAGCTTCAATTGTTTCTTTGCTTAGGCCAGGAAATTCCTGCATCGAGTGCAGTTGAATACCTCCGCATGGAGTGCGTAGGGGAGGCTAAGTAGTGAACCTTTGTTCTCATTTCGTTCAGAGTTGGGTTGAGTTATTCGAGTCGTGCAGGGGAGTGCAGGTCGAATTTGAAATCTCAGTAGCAAGTCTGAGGAGAGAAAAGAGTGAAGTTGTTGCAGGCGTGAACTCATGGAGACTTAGAAGACTTCAACACTTGAGGAGTGGTTGAAGGTTGAAGAGCAAGAAGAATGCGTGAGGATTTCTCTGAAGGAGTTAGAAGAACGAAGCTCAGGAGGGATAGCTCCCTTTTCATTCGCTAAAGAAAG
Organism: Picea engelmannii; assembly: GCA_009831015.1. NCBI lineage: Eukaryota > Viridiplantae > Streptophyta > Pinopsida > Pinales > Pinaceae > Picea > Picea engelmannii. The sequence goes on from ML785420.1 coordinate 290,728, forward strand.
CGACCCAGCAAAAGTCGCACGGGAAAAGGTGGTAGAGCATAGATCTCTTCATACAGGAAGAGAATCGGCGACTTGGAATCGTCGTGCAGGCTCGGGAAGTCCCGTGGATCGTTGGATCTGGGAGAAGGAGCGAGGCGGTTAGAACCTCAGACGCAGGGAGAATCAATTGCTGTCGCATATCGGCAAATCAGAGTTGGCGAATGCGAAGGTTTCATGCACGTCGAAGTCGCGACGCGCGATTTCCCGATTTAGCGGGAGCCATCGATCCTCGGAGGGACAGGTGGCATACATCCGGAGTATCGGAGTTTTCGGCATTCGGGGTTTCTAACAGCAGGGAATTGGCATAGTGGACCCGCGATTCGCGAAGTCCCGAGATTAACGTGGCAGTGTGGACCCCGGGAGACTTAGTGGAGGACAGGCGGCCTCACATCGGGGATCGACACTTCGGTACTCGGGGATTTGAAATACATGGACTCAGCATCGCGAGTAGCGATACCCTGAGGATTGACTGTTGACTATCGGCTATCGGAGTTTCGGTGGTTGAGTGACTAGGAGCAGTGTCGCGAACCTCGCGATATCGCGAGACCCGATCCCCCGATTTCAGAAAGGAGGATCGTGAGGAATTATAACTGTGGGTAGAAGACTTCCGAGGGAGTTGGAAGAGCCAGGCTCTTCGGGCCAAGGTTTATAGAGGTCTTGGTGGTGCGACCGTCGACTGAGGGACAGGTGGCCGTCAAAGATGGTGGACGAAAAAGTGGCAATGAGGTGAGTAGGAACGCGCACGCGTTCCTAATGTGACAGGTTCGGCAAACCCCAAACCTCCACTTAGCAAGCCATGTAGGCACATTCCCAAAAACACGTGCACGTTCCTTAGAAACATGTGTACAAGAACATGTGTGCGTTCCAAAAAAAAAATTGAAATAAAAATAACGCGTGTGCTTTAGGAAAACACACATGTTCCTAAAGAGTGCACGTGTTATTAGAAACATGAGCACACACATGCTTTTGTTAACATGAGATATCTCTATATCAGACCTAGAACAATTCTCTGACTAGAAATGAATTACCAATCAAAGTGGTAGCTAGAAGAGTCCTCCTCAAGAGTTAATGAGGAGATGGGGTAGAGTACCCATCTGCAATACTTCCAGACATGACCATGAGCTGGGGATTTGGACCCACACAACCTTGTTGAGGAAGGAAAGAAGAAAGAGGTAATTTCGTGGGAAAAGGGAGTGAGCAAGCAAGCAGACCTGCAAAGAGAGAAGAGTCAAAAGAACAATCTCGAGAAGAGAAAAAGAGCGGTTACAAGTCTCTAGTTCGAAGAAGAATTGAGAAATAAGCTCGTTATGGGTGCAAGAAGTGGCCGGCATGGTTTTTGTTTCGTTACAAGCTGATAAATGAGGACGTTGAGTGACTGTGGAAGTACTCATGCATACTTCCTTTTTTGTGGGAGGAGGAGAGTAACCTTCGTCTTTGACTGTCGCTGAGTAAGAAGAAATAGTCTCTCTTAGAGCATCATAGTCTAGCTCAGGGGTGGCCAGTGGTAAATCCATGAGGAGTGGTTGTACCTATGGTTGGGTGGAAACAAGTACCCCTTTCAGCAGTCACTTCACAAACTCTGGTTTTCTGACAAGTATTTTTCATATTCTATGTGTTGAAATTAAAATGATGAGTAAATATATTTGTATGTTTATGACTGAGTTATGTATTGAATGATTAAGGTAGGAATGTTTATTGCTTCTCTGCGAACCCATGCTTTAAAGGGTCTTCTGATTACTTCAATTGAGTAGCTAGTGGGCTATGGGTTGTAAGCCTGCAAGAGTGTCGGGGAAATGTTTACTTGAATGCTTAAGTCCTGTCGACCTCTAGACTCTACCTTCGTGGGTATAATAAGTTCAAACCCTATGGAAGGAGGGTTCCTCCTTCAGAATCCTCACCGTATGATCGAGGGCTCATGCCCATGTCCTTAACCCATTTATGACTAAAGGGATTAGCTCATATTCCACAAGAGTTTTTGAAGAACCCATGTGACCAAGGTATGGGAATCCTACACTAGGCTCGAAAGGAGCTAAGCCTTTCTGGCTTTTGAACTCCGGGAGTTTGGAGCTCCAGATTGTTTCGACCCTACCATTTATAAACCAATCGAAGGAAACTAATGGTTCCGGTTACCCACAAGGTTGACTAGCGCTTGGCGGTCTCCCTAACCATGGCAGACAGACTTTCCTCATTGTTAAACCTTGACCCAATTACCCATCACAAAGAAACGTGAACCATTGTTTTGAGATGATTCAGGAGCCCCCTTAGCCATTGGATCTACACCAAGGTAACTTCGACAAAGTTCCACTTCAGGAGAACAAAGATGCTATAGCATCAAACTCCCCGAACGACTGAGTTACGAAGGGAGAAGAGCCATTGGATTGGGGAGTTCGTTAAGTACCCCTCTTAATTGTCTGATCATTCAGAGGAGGGACCCACGTATGGTACTTTGGCAAAGTCCTACTTCAAGAGAGTGGAGCGGCCATAAAGTTGAAACCCCTGAAGGTGGGAGCGACAAAGAAACAAAAACTGTAGATCTAGGGATCCTCCGGGATCTTCCGTGACCGTCAGATCTAGACCATGGTCAGTCCGATGTTGACCACTCCAGGAGCAAGGAGGGAGCCACCCCACAAATTCCTTGAACGTCGAAGTTATGAAGTAACGGAGGTCGTAGATCCAGGGGTTATGTGGGCACACCATGACCATAAGATAAAATGACTTGGGAGGCGATGAATCTAGGGTGACATGGTATGCATATGTCACCCAGGGTGACGTGGACCCACGTTTGATGTGCCACATGTCACATGGATTCAGACATTTCACTGAACCTACATACCCATTAAGACGTGACACATGTCACCCATTGTAGGGGCCACGTGTCCTCTCTACCTTTCCATGTGTCATCTCTTGCAATTACCTATTTGGTCCATGTGGCAGGAGGAGTATTTGGGACCCACCTGTATTTCCATCACATCTAGTATGTCACCTCGTGTGAGAATGGACCCTTCGAGAGTCTGGGACTTCGGGACTCTGGAGGTTTGGAATATAGTGTCGAGGGTGAGTTGAAAGGCCCAAAGGTCGGAGCCACATGGTGATATTTCTAGATCCTTTAGGAATTCGGGACTCTGGAGGACATGCATGCAGAAAAGAAAAGCGACGTTCAGTGCCGAAGCGTTGAACACTGAATTTTCCTCTAGCTTGTGTGTTGGATGAGGATTAAGTCTCACCATTGGTTTGGATAGTGGATGGACCTTCCATGCGGGAGGTAGGAACTTGGAAATGGTACGAAGGAGATGGATCCATGTGGGCGCCACGTGGCCCTCAACAGTTGTTAGAAAGCTACAGGCAAGTAGAAGAGGATAAATCATCTCAAAGAAATAATTCAAGATGATTTGAATAAATAAAAATTTGATGCTACATCCCCAAAAAAAGGTACAAAATTATGAAATTTGATTTTAAAAAAACTCATAATCATAACACATTTATTTGTAACATATAAATAATATATTTGGATATACAACAATTTGAACTTATCTCTCCTCCCTTTCATTCAAAATCTTAATCCATATTATGTTGTATATTATGTTTAGATATACAACAATTTAAACTTAGCTCTCCGTTTCATTCAAAATCTTAATACACCCTTGACGTTTAAGACTTTGCAAAGAATTATGTTGTTTGAAGTTAAGACTTTACAAAGAATTCTGTTCTTTGAGAGTTCTTCCATTAGCATGGCATCAATTTTGAATCGATGTTTCCAATATTGTTTTTGCGAGTAGAGGTGAGATGGATGAAAGGGTATGTTTGAGCTTGCTCGATGTATTACAAATTGGTTTCAAAATAAAAAAATATGTTTATGAAGTCCAACACCATGTGAGCTCTCGAACCAGCGTTCGATTGGAAAGGGAGAGTTGAAGCGACATTGTTGGCGCATGCTTATAACCTATGAAAAGGACCATGAGTTACATGGATAATTTTCTATGACTTTTAGGAGAAGGGCATTTATTTTTACTTCAAATATGTTTGTCTAGATGGGGTTGGGTGGTAAGTTTTGTATTCTTTTCAGTGAGGTTTAAATGGTTTATAAAACCTTGGTTATTATAATAAAGCTAGAAGAATATGCACTTTATAAGTGTACATCTAAATCTTTATTAGATTGTAAGTTTCTTACTAAACATTGACTTATAGTGTACATTTAACCGAGCTGGAATCTCTGGACTTATCTAAAAACCTTCTGGATGGCCAAATACCGACGGAGTTGACGGATATAACCTCCCTAGCAGTACTGCATTTGTCATACAACAATTTCTCTGGTAGGATTCCGACAGGTAATGAACTAATAGGTTGTGATATATGTTTATTTATTTTTTAAAACTATTTGGGTTTTGTTTAATTGTATTCAGTCTTCCTAATTAAAATTAAGCTGAACGTTCGGATTTCATGCAATCTCTTCACACTGAATATTGTAATATGTGAATGCAGGTCCTCAGTTCAATACATTCACTAATGCTGAGGTTGCGAGTTGTGTGCTGCCGGAGCGATCCAAAGGAGAGGTCTGCCATGAATGCTGTGCTGGACATGTTGACTAATACAAAGAAGACTAAGCATGCCAATGTGAATGCAAATGCAAATACCGCGTCTCTGCCTCCACAAAGATAATTTGATTTCCCGATATGACAACGATGCTCTGCTGGTCTTTACAAATTATTCGGCATTTCTGCTCCAAGATATTCTACAGAACATGTTATATGATTAGTGTGGCTTTGTTTGTTTATTTAATTGTTATATGAATTTATATATCTACATGAAATCATAATTTTATATTATTTAAATTGTATTTTTTTAATGATGAATATAAATATTGATTCATTTTGTTAAAAAACTTTAGAGAAAGACCATAATTTATAAGACATTAAGATTATACAAATTTAACCACTCAAATCTGCAGATACAACAATTTCTTACAATATTAATATTATTATACCTACACTTCTCAAGTATATAAGAATTATATCAAATTCCTCTTCAACTTTCCTTTATTTGCAAGTTAGGTATAGAACTATTTTTCAACTCTCCTTGTAAATTAGGTATAGAGGTTATTTTATGTTCATATTATTTTTAAATCTATTGAAACTATCTTCAACTTTCCTTTATTAGCAAATTAGGTATAGTAGTTCTTTTACTTCAATGTTTATATTATTTTTAAATCTCTTGAAGACAACATCCATTCAAGCAGCCTGAGATACATCACCTAACGAGTATCTCCATCCTAGATTTGGCAGCTTGTAGCCACCTACCCTACTGTGTTTATTAGTCTTGCCTACCCTACTGTGTTTATCAATATGCCTTATTTTGAATTTACATGTCATAAATCAACAAAATGTTAACATACTTGAATAAGAATAAGATCATATGATAAAGGGTTTTTATTTTAATTCATTGATTTTTTAATAAAAACAATGTTTGAAATCTCTTAACTTTCTTTTAAGGTGTTCTCGTAAGGCCTCCCAAAACTAGATCATCATATAAAATTATTTTTTGTAAGATGTTGTGAAGCGTAGTCTCTTTAGTTTCCAACTTCACAATTGAATTTATCTACATTTATTTTTACATTGAATAGAGGGTCTTGATGCCTCTTATTACATGTTTTTTTAGATAAGTGTTCTATTTATAAATAGAAAACTCAAGAAGGAACTACCTCCAATTTTTCACCATTCATAGTGATCTTAATATTCTTAGTGTAACCAGTTTTTGGATAGAAGGAACATTCTTGTTTCACTTCTATATTATTATTGATTTTGACTTTCTTGCTTCCATTTTTATCATTTATAGGTACCACCAATTCTACAATGACCTATTCATATAAGCAGAAAATTGCTTCTTTGCACTCAACTTGAATTTTTACATTCTCCATTATTTCTCAAAGTTTAATTCAAAAGACTATATCAAAATCTTTGGAAAAAGTGGGAAAGAAAATCTATCTACTATTATCCTTCCCTCGCCCTTTCTTAGAAACAACTCTAAGAGTTACCAAGTGGTCAATGGTTCAATTCTTAGATCAAGAACCAACTTGAGAAGGATCCCTAATTTTTTTTCCGTATGCCCATTTACTTATTTTTGACTCTAGAATGATGCCAAATAACTTGAAAAAGATGCTATAAACCATATTAGTTATGTAGATTCTTACCTTATTTATATCACCATCTAAATGTGAACATGTATCACTTTGCTAGCTTACCATTATATAGGATACTTATGACATATGAATGGATTGAATATATATCCTTGAGAAGTACATGAAAAAATGTGCCTCCCCATTTAACCATTCCAATATTAAACTATGAAGATTAAGGGTCTTTTCCCTTAGCAAGATGCTTAATGTCTACCTCTATATTTTCTTATGAAATAACCTATATTATTTTTCCTCTAAAGGCATGTTGGAATAAAATTCATTAATGTTTTTCTCATTAAGTTCATGTATATATTCTATCATTTATTCCTTATTTATCTCCCATAGTTGCAAGCTTTGTGAATGTAATTGTTTCCATTTTTTTTTAAGATGACAAGTTGCGGTGCCAATTACCTCATATTTTTCTAAGAAATGCTATTTTACCTCTATGCATAAGTTTTTTGTATTCACTCATCCAATGCATCCCCTCATTTCGATTGACATTTAGTCGTATTTTTTATGTTGATTTGCATTCTTCATTGTACCACCCATCACGGGGTCTCTCGTTGGTTTTATTTTTCTATCTTGAAAGCATTCCTCCTTTACTAAGAGTGTCGAAATATTTCATAAAATCTTATGCCTTTCCTTAAGATAGTAGCTCATGTGACATTATTGATTTATCTTTCTACACATTGGGCAAATATAACTATTTTTCCATGGTTTAGTTTGTGTATAGGGTTTTCAATGATCATGTTTTTGTTTCATCTTTAACTACACCATTAAGAGAAAAAAAATGGGCATATGAGAGGATTCTAAGAGCTTAATCCCAATCATGAAGTTGACCATCTAACCAATTATTCTCTCTTTTGCTATTAATTAGTACGCTAAACTTTCTCCTTATTTGATTTTGCACTTATATTATCCTAATAATATGTGATGTATTATTACAAATAAAAAACTCAATATTACTACATAATATAGATAGTAAATGCATACGCATCATTGCAATATATCCCTTCACTTTTATGTCTTCTCTATCCCATGCTTCCATCCACAAGGGACTTCTACTCTGTATAAACATATTTTCTTGCACCAAAATTCTCATACTAAAATAATTGATCATACTAGTAAAAAATTTGAAATACTTTTAACTACTAAAAAATCATCTTAAAAGATATTAATATTTTATATATGGGAGACTCAAGAAGAACAAAACAAAGTACCATGAAAAGATGGAATTAAGAAACATTTATGTGAATAAAGAGCACAAAATAAGAACAAAATCACAACATCCTACTCAATAATCATTCTCTTTCCATGGCAATCTGCATAGTTCGCTAGACTTGTTTTTAAATCATTTTTTATGAAAATAAAAGTATCATTTTGATGAAAAACATAAAAGTATTAGATTAAGTGTGTGTAAATTATTTAAGTTATAAAGCTACTTTGAATATAATATATTTATAAGAAGATATTGTGATAATGAAATATTTTGAATAATATAACGATCATGAAAAATAAAAGTATTAGATTAAGTGTGTATAAATTATTTAAGTTATAAAGCTACTTTGAATATAATAAGAAGATATTGTGATAAAGTGATGATGAAATATTTTGAATAATATAACGATATGTATAAGTACACACTAAGATAATGTGAAAAATGTAATGGATGCCTCTTTCATATAAGAGTATTACTTTAAAAATGTAATGGACGCTTCTTTCATATAAGATTACTACTTTCGGATAACAACATGCAATAAATAAATAACTTGATGAGTAGGGAGCTCGACCATGGATGAGGATGAGTTGGTGGATTATCGAGAGGACGGTTCCCATCAATTTCTTAAATTAGTTTTGGGGTTTAATGATGAAATCATTTATCAATGGAATGTGTGACAAAGGGTTCTTAATATAGGGTAAGATTTAAAGAAAGAAAAGGGTAAAAGTAATGGTTTATATATATATATATATATATATATATTTTGAAGAATTATAGGTGTCAAGAGAGATCACGTTGAAGAATATTTATTAATTTAATGTAATATTCTTGTTTTTAATTTTCAAATTAGTGATATGTAATGTAAAAACAATGTTATATGGTCGAAGAATTTATTATGTAATATGTAAATATTGTATATCAAAAATAATAAAATAAATGTAATGTTGATTGAAGATGAAGACGGACACTGACGAAGTTTTCACAAGAGAGGGGAGGGTCTAAGAGAATATCTAAGAGGGGGTCCAAGGGGGAATTATCCATGTATATTAATTCAAACCCACTTTCTAAAATTATAGTTGGTGTATGAACCTCCTCAAATTCTTGATTAAGTGTTCTCAAAGCCAATCATTAAACACATGTAAGAAGGTTAATGTGAGAAGTCACATCCCATAATTATGGGAGCATGGGGGTTGAGTAAAATCAACATTGGGGAGTGTGAGAGTAAACTAGCATAGCTTTTACATGCAGTTTTTGGAGCAACAAAGAGGAGTAGAGTATTGGAGCTTGAAGGAATCCATAGTGGGCATGTGTAGTAGTTTGTTGGCATTATAAATTCATGAAGAAGTAGGTTGTCAAGCCACTAGAGTGAATTTCTTGTGTGAGAGTTTTCACTGGAGTAGCAACCTTGTTGATGTTAGTTTTTCCTAGTAGTTGACATCCATGGAGTCCCCAACATAGATATTCTTGGGCAACCTATGATGGAAGCCCTAATAAAAGAATGGTATAGCCCAAGGGACTACTTGTAGATAAGGGGGCACATTCCTTGGGTTGGGTAGGTTGAGAGGAGGAGAGTTGGAGGAGTTGGGATAACTATAGGAAACATTAGTTGGTTGTGGGAATTTCAAGCTATGAGTGGATAATGGAGAGACACTCTCCTTTATGGATTCCTAGCCCAAGATCAAGGGTCACTTGTTGTTGAGATTTGGAACAACAAATCTATGGTTGGGTGGAACATCCATCCTCTGCAGCTGGTTGCAAATTTGTTTTAAAAGATAAGTATTTACCCATTTTGTATTGCATTTAATTATGGGTTTTAATGGTTATACATATACCATGTTCTGGGTGAATTATATGCTACTGTGAATATGTTTATTTGGATGCATTCATAATGTTGTTAAATGCATGTAAATCATGAATATCTTGTATTATATGTTGGGATTTAATTGTTGTGCACAAACTCTGAGTTAGAAGAATTTATATGTTGTTATGTGAAAGTGAATTTCATTTCATTCATGTTTTAAAATGTTGTTAGTTTCATGGGCCTTTTTAGCATGCACACATTTTATTTAATTGGTATCAGAAAAAAAATTAATTGTTGGGTTTAGAAGTGGGGGACATTACAAAGTGGTATTAGATCTTCTGGTTCAACAATGGACCCATATGGGCCAAGGACTAGTGCAAATTTGGTGAATTCCTCGTTATAGATTTTGGATCTATGACGTATTTAGGGAAATTTTTGAGACTAGAGTGAAATACCCATATTTGTGAGAAAATTTAGGTCGAAATTGTCCTCAAAATTGTCGAAGAGATGGTCAGGGGCTTCAGTTTATAAGTTGCAAAGTTAAATTTGTCTCAAGAGGTCAAATTTTTTGTTTTAATAGTGACTGTAGAATTTGGAAAATCAACGGCCCGCATCGTTTAGACATTAAAGATCCATGGTTGAGATTCATTTGCAGGATTGGAGAAGTTTGAAAAAGTTTAACAGATCAATGGATGAGACGTATTTAGATCTCAATGTCGATGATCCAAATCCATCGAAGAATTGGTCGACACATTTCTAAGTTCAATCGGTTCACCAAGATAAATCATTGATCATCGATGGTTGGGTCGACAAAATCAATGAATTGTTTCATTTGACCAAGAGATATCGTTGATCACTAATGGTCAAGTTGGTGAAATAGGCAAAGTATTTCACTCGACCAAGAGAGATCGTCGATTGTCGTTGGTCAGGTTAGTGAAATATGCAAAGTGTTTCATTCGACTAAGAGAGTGTTGGGTATGTGTTATATTCTTTGCATCGTTAGAACTAGTGTTTATGTTTTGCTGGGTGTGCAGAGGGGTGGAGAACCCCCTTTCCCAAGGAGGTCATAGGGGGGCAGAATCCCCCTTGCATGGGGGTTTGAGGGAAGTGCCCTAGAAATGTTTTTTTTGGGTGGTTTTTTGTGTCCATTTTTGGGCAGTTTTTCAACACATAGCTTTTTGCCATTGGTTTTCTATTTCCGGTGAAGGAATTAGAGTTGTTGAATAATACGGGTTATTGGATTAGGTTTTTGGATACCACGGGATCCTATATGTATATTGTATTGTAAAAAATGTATGGTGAATGAATATAGAATATGTTGGTTTTCCCAGTTTGAGTTTCTAGGGGAAAAATATTTGTGTAATGTGTGTATTTATCATTGTATCGTTTATGTTATTTGATTGAAAACATGATTCCAGTAAATAATTGTACAAGGATAAAATATATAGAGATATCGTCGATTGTCGATGGTTAGGTTGGAGAAATGCGCGAAGTGTTTCGTTCAACCAAGAGAAATCGTTGATCACCGATGGTCGAGTCAACGAAATCACCTAAGTGTTTCACTCAACCAAGAGAAATTGTTGATCACTAATGGTCGAGTCAACGGAATCGACGAAGTGTTTCATTTGACCAAGATAAATTGGGAATCGTCAATGGTCGGGTTGGAAAAACTGGTGAAGTGTTTCATCCATCCCAAAGAAGTTTTCAATCACCAATGAAGGAAAAATAAGAGGATGATGTGCCATACCATGTCAACATCCACGTGTCATGCCATATCATCATCCACATGTCATGCCACATCAACATTCAAGTGTCATGCCATGCTAGCCAAGTTGCCATGTCAACATCCACGTATCCTGCCACATAAACATATACAAGTCATGCCACATCACTTAGAGAATTCTCCAATTGTTGATGGCCGAGTCGACAATTTCGGCAAAGTCTCACATGTCGATTTTCAAAGGAAAATTGTCGATCATTAATGATTAGGTCGACGAAATTAATGAGGTGTTTCATTTTCCAAACAAAATCATTGATCATTGATGGAGTTTTAGATGGTGGAGAATGGATGGTCTAGATTTATTTCAAGTTGGCAATTAATGGTTGAGATTCATCCGTGGTCTTGACAAAGTTTAGCGAATCGACAACTAGGATTACTCCCAATTTTGAGATCAACAAATCAGGTTTACAAACTATTACAACAGTAAATCAATCATTTTCTACAATTTTTTTTAGATTTTGAAGGTCATCAACTCGCAGAGGCATTTTGAGGGCCTAAACAACATTTTGATGTAGTTGAAATCGAGACAATAGTCTGTACCGTCGATACATAGTGTCTTTGTTGCTAGAATGAAATAACTCAGTAAGATATTTCCAACAAGATATGTTGAGTGCAAAACATATCTAGTATGACAAAGTTACAACCATAATAGTACAAGGTATAATTTAGGTACCAATTGACTTCTAAAGGGAATAAATCCTTGTTCATAAGTCCATTTAAGGCACATGAGTAGTCCATGGAAATATCATGGACCATAGAAGGCATTTGTGGAATCAAAATTGGAATCTCAGTGCTTGAAATGGAATAGGATGAAATAAAAGACACTTATGGAATGGAGGGATAAAAATGAGGAAACAATCTAAACATTTGCGGACCATAACTATCAACTCAGAGCTCGAATTTGGGAAAAAAAGTAGTCACTGTAAAGCTTATTTAGAGGAGAATGTATATAGATAATCAGAATCATATTTCAATGCATCCATACTCTTAAGTTTAGTTGAAAGGATGACCTGTAATCTAATTTATGAAATAACTCTATCAACAATTGTTGCATGCACATTTCTTGTAGAATTAGAGGTACAAGAAATCATATTTGGTTCTTATTCCTATATGAGAACTATAGATATGGAGGATTCCCAAGGATCTTATATCCATGAAGAGGAGGTCAAATTTCTACATGTCAGCATGGGAAATGTAGATACTGAGTCCAATGGATGTTTGGTTAGAGTAGAGATTGTAGATTTGGATAATACTATGATAATATTATATAAATAAGTGCAAAGTTATAGAGAAGAGAATAAATATATAATGAGAGATCATGAAGAGATGTTACAGAGTCTGAATAAAAGTCAATAAAATTTATGTCACAAAGTAATTATCTAGTGCAAGATAAGTAGAAGAATCAATATCACATGGTAGGAAGGATGACCATGAGGGATGTAGACATTAAAACATTATTCGTAGACATAACCATCATCATCACTCACTGGAACACTTGACCAAAAGAGTGCATGCACATTCAAGGTTGGAGAGAATCCCAAGTGTGTCCCCTATCCAAAGATAGAGGAGGATGTCTAAGGTAGATGACTTCAAGGAGAGATTAGAAAGATTAAGCCTTCCACATTTTATGGTGATCACAAGAAGGATGAAATATGAAAAAGCATGGTTGTTGGGAATGAGAAAATATTTCCAATTGCATAATTATTCATCAAATGTTGAATCCATAATTGAAACCTACCATCTTCAAGGAAAAACATCTATGTGGTGGGATCAACTCAAGAAGGTTAAGCATCGATCAAAAGACAATTTCTTGGAGGAAATTCAAGAGATATTTCCGACAACAATACTTGTCAGAGAAGTATTATGAAAAGAAGATGAAAGAGTTATTTGAACTCAAGCTTGGAAGCATGACAATGGATGAGTATGAGAGGAGGTTCTTCAAATTGTTTTAGGTATGTTGGATTTATAAGAGACAAGAATGTTAAAATACAAAGGTTTCTAAGTGAGATACCTTCTTTATACAGTGGTAAGATACACTTTGATGAGACCAAGATGTTGGAAGAGACCATAAGGAAATAAAATTACCTTTATGAGTAGAATAGAGGAAGACTATATTTCCAAAAGGTTTGGGATGACAAAAAGAAATACATGATGGAGAAAATAAAGAAATGGTTTAGGCCACTTTTTTATAGAAATATATCTCAAACATATCATCAAGCGAAGTCAACACAAAATGATCCCAAGATGACATATTTAATTGGGAAAATGCCAAGACAACATCACATAAAATGTTGGGGATGTGAGGGAGACCACTTGTATACAAATCTCCCTCATAAAGGAGAAAATATTAGGATTGTTCAAAATATTCAGGAGTTTGACATATTGGAGGACATAGGCAGAAGCATTCCAAGGATTTATGCATCCTTGGACAACAAGAAATTAGAGTATAGATAGAGCATGATTAAAGTAGAAGGCAATATTCATAATCAACCCATAGCCATTTTAATTGATTCTGGAGCTACTCATAGTTACATAAATCCTAATCTTTTTGAAATATTTCATTTACAAAGAAGCAAACATGAAAAATCTTGGTTGGTTCAACAATCAACATGAGCTAAGAGAAGGATCAGTGAACTAGTTAAGGATTGTCCAATGGCCATGAGTGGACATTGTTGGATTACTGAGAGGGGGGGTGAATCAATAATGAACAATTATACCAATTATTAATCCTTTAAACCACAAAGTATATTCTTTTACTTATTCAACCATGTTCACCTATTCATCATCAATATCTTACTGTATCATAAGAATTAACATTCATCAGTGCATAATAAACAATACCAAACACATCCACACAATGCACAATACACCAATATTTACGTGGAAACCCAATGCGGGAGAAAACCACAATTTGTTTTTCTTATCTGTCAAGAATTACATTCAAGGAAGCACCAACTTCCAATTCTCAAGCTACAATTGGAAGGAGGCTCCAACCCCCTAGTTTCTCAGGCTACAACTTGAGGGAAGCTCCAACTCCCCAATTCTCTGGCTACAACCAAAAGGAGGATACAACCGCCTATGTTCTTCGGCTACAACCGAAAGGTGGGTACAACCACCTATCCTTTCCCTATCCAACCTCCCTGAAATATAAGTGCCAAATGTAGAAACTGAATATTTCACAGTCACGATTTGTTCTATCAAATATGTCACTATATACTCATCAACCAATCTTCTCTAATCACATATACCTCAAACACTATACCACAAATCTGTACCTCAAACCATGTGCTAGAACCTCACTGTTATACAACCTCTATCTGTACTAATAACTTCAGCAACATACCTCAACCAAAATCCCTCATCAATTTCATCATCCAAATCTGGTTTGTAACTCTTTAATATACCTGGTGTATACAATCACATACCTGCAAACCTTCCTTAACTTTAACAACAAGAGACTAGCATTTTCATCAAAGTTTACTTTAGTATCACATGACTAATTTTTTATTAGTCAACAACCCTAAATTGCAATAAGAATAACTATGTACATGTAATGAACAAAGATCTAAAAATAGTACACAATTATCTTCAATGTCTTGTTTGTCATTCCTCCAAGTTTCACTGCTTGGAACCTCCCAGAAAAGGAGTTATAGAAAAAATGGCATACCTTGTTGAATTTCGGCTAATTCTAGAGAGAGAACTTGTAGAGAATACCCCGTACGGAATATTTGTTGTGTGGATCTGAAAATGGTAAAAAACATACTACAGATTATACTCTAACCAATACATTTTGTCATACTGAATTTGGATTTGTTATGAATAAGTTATGTCAGTTTTACCTAAAACACCTATTTTACACTAGTTTCTGGACTAGCGAAAAACCCTATTTTCCATAGAGTGTAACTCCCAAAATACAATGACCCACAAGATGAAATTTTTATCATAGTTACTTGGATATGTTTTATCAAAAAAATCCATATTTCTCTATCTGAATAATTCTAGAAAAAAAATTGTTGCGAAAATGGTGCAATGGCCTGTAAATAACATACCTTAGAAAGCATCATCAAAAGACTTTATCCTCCCTTGAATTTCAGCCTTCTTTACTTCACCTTCCCTCTAAAATTGTCCTTATATATCCTTTATTTACCTCAACCACTTGTAGATATTCAATATTCTCAATGGATACTAATGTGAGACCCTTTCTCTCTTATTTATACTCTCCAAGTAGCTTCCTCTAGAAGTATCCACTTAACCACTTTTTCCACTTAGCCACTTTGTCCACTTAACCAACTTTGTCCACTTAGCCACTTTGTCCACTTAACCAAATTTGTCCACTTAGCCACTTTTTCCACTTAACCGCTTTATCCACAAATAGTAAACTCTCCAATTCTAGTTGCAACTAATTTATTTTTAATTGTTTTCTTGTTGCAACCACTTAACCCATGACTAACCACTTTGACTGGTCAACTTCTTCTAGGAGATTCTAGAATAATTTGACTTGTTTGAACTTCTATAGGGTTCTAGATAACTCATGAGGGTTCTCCAATGTGATATGGCCATAATTATCTGTGAGGAGTTATGTGATGTTCCACATATCACCGAAAATGTCATGACATATACTATCCATCTAGAATAGTCTTACTTATAAATTCACTGATATTCATGCATTTATACCTCGAAAAGACTCGGGTCCCTTACCCATGCCTTTGTGCTACTATAATTCGTTACCATAATTCTCCAAGGGTTGACATAAATCTACAATATCACTCTCCAAGGGTTGACATCAATGATAACCAACAATCCATACCAACTATCCATCAACCTAAGCCAACTATCTGACAATATCCCCCTTTGGCATTGATGGCAACACCAACATTGATGGAAACACTTAGTCATGATAACATTCATGCTTATACTACTCATCAACGTTTCTATCTCTCCTCCTTTGACATCAATGGCAAAGGATATCGCCCTTTGGGGCTTCTCCCCCTGACTGAAATCTCCCTAGGGATTCTCCCCTTATCTAAATTCATTTGATATTTCTCTATGTTTCGAAGCCTTTGATTACTCTCTCTCCCTTCATATGAATAATATATCCCCCTTTGACAAAGGGTATCAGTCTGATGCAACACTAAAGTCGTATCGCTCATTATTCCCTTGTGACAATCGTTCCCCATTGAAACATGCCTATGTGCTCTCTCTCCAAGCATCTAACTCTCTATCCTACATCTGATGAATCTCTTCCCCTGGAATCATACATATATTTTTACCTATGTATCTGAAAATTTATCTGAATGATATTTCTACTTATCTTTTTGGCTTTTTTTCTCTCTCTTAACTTCTCTGCAAGGTGTTGTGTAGAAAAAATATAAGTCTTCCTATACCTGCTTCCTTTTGGAGTTATTGTCCATTGGTGCTTCCTTATGTAATCAACTGACATATATGAAAATCATTCAATAATAAGCATCCAAATATTCCTATGTAATTATCATCCATTATGATAATGTTGCTTTGTCTCTGACCCACTCTCTGAACCAATCTATGAATCCATGCTCTCGTCCACTATCATATATCTGTCCAAACCTACTAAGTGTTATTAAAAATACATCTTTATCGATACTGTCCAAGACTCTACTACAAAACTTTCCATAATGTTGACCCATATGTCACTGTACTATCATGAAGTCTTGACTACTGCAACTGATCAATCTATCATACTGTACTTTTTCTAGCTGACTGTTATGAATATGTCTACTCAAACTCTGCAAGCTTCTCAAATGATGGTTCTCTCATATGTCTCAACTGCCACATAGAATCCCCCTATCTAATATTCATATTACCTGTGAGTCTCTAGGACAGATGGCTCATAACAATTCCTGCTCTGATGCAAAGTCATAATCATCTTCATCGGTAGATTTATCATCTCTCTGATCTCAAACTTCTTTCTTTCTGTCTGTGGATTCATCTTTCATTACAATACTTGAAAGTACAATCTCTTGAACTTGTTCCTTATTTACCTGTCCTTCTTTTCTTTCATTTCTTTTCCAAACCTTTCTATATCTTACATCTTCCTTTTTCTTTATAAATTTATCTTCATCTCATTTTATTTCCAATCTTGCCATCTCTGGGACCTGGTCTTTGTTCACATGTTCTTCATGTTTTCTTATCCGTACTTGTTTATATATGATATCAGTGTTCTCTTTCATGGAATTATCGATCATGCTTCTACGATCACAAGCTATGTGTCCATAGTTATGACATTTGTAACTGATCTGAAATTGGATCCAGAAGCCTGACAGGGCTTGAAAAATGCTCAAAAATGAAAGTGTTCGAAATGCGACGAAACATTTTCCATTGCATTCGTCTAGTCTTCTTGATTCCGACGGAATATTTACTTTGTCAAACGGGCTCTGTATGGAGAATATCTCACGTTCTGTCCGAAAAACCAAATAGGTAAAAAAAGGGATGATTGTACAGTCCATGTGTCATGCTGACTGTGCAGGCCGTACGGTCTGTACAACTGACATGGAAATCCTAGAAGGTGAGACATGGCAGCTCTAGAAGGTGACACCTGTCAGGCAGATTTGGACGTACGGGCAGACAACTGGACCAATCTAGAGGTGACATGTGTCACCACTATAAGGGTGACATGTGGCATAGATGATGTCAGCAGATGACATGGCATTTTGATAGAGCAGTACGGCAGGGATGACATGGCAAGGTGACGTGGTAGTTTCATATTGGTAGAATTGGGCGAATCATTTGTTGACACGTGGCAGTTATTGGGCAAATGGTAATGTGCCACGTGGCCCAGTCATGGGCTGCCATGTGGCACCCCAGGATTGGTTGGTTGTTATATGTAAAATGTAATGGAGTCTGTGGGGTTCGACCCTCGGACCTACCCTCCACCTTACGCCTTCGCAAAGATCGTCCGACCAACGGACCATGGGCTGTTACTTAACATGTGTATGCATTGGTTTATATTTAAAATCAATGTTTGTAACCGTTGGCGGGGGTTCGGGCCGGGGCTTAGCCCCGGCCCGTGGTCATTTGTTTTCGTAGATGTCCATACCATATATGCTATACACCAAACGGTTGGTGCGGGGTTTAAACCATAGCCCGTGACCTCTGTATATACCATGTGACCTTTGTATATGCACGCGGGATTTGTGTAAAGTGTTTTGCACGGTTTGAAAACCAACCCGCCATGTGTCATTACTTTGTTTGGTATTAAAAGGGAGCCCTTTTTATTATAGCGCGAGGTCCTATGACCCATATGCCCAGGTGCCTGGGTGGTTAGGGGCTGGCGCACCCTTAACCGTCCTAGGGTTTTCACCATTGGCGTGGTTGCACCCGGTGATGGGTTTTCACACTTTATATTGCGTGTGTGCGAGGTTCATGAAAGAGGGGGTGCGTTTTGTAGATGCAGAGACAGCAAGCTTGAAGGGAAAGACTTCCAGGAGGCCTAACTTCTTCGTTTTTCGACCGATTAAGGTGTCGAAAGAGCCCAGATAGGGGTTTGTGGACACTCTGAAGCCATAGGAGTAGTCAGAGTAGATTTATACTGAAGGGAAACCAAGCCAAAGCCATTTTGATGCAGAGAATCTTTTGAGGAGGAGACGCTATCGGACCATTTCTGGGAGCTCCGGACGTCCATTTTGCATGCCATTTTCTTTGCAGGGTTCTAGAGATTTGGAAGAACATGACCAGATCATTCTTGTAGCCATTTGGCATTGCAGTAATGTATTTTTGAGATTTTGAACAGAAATAAAGAAGCCTCCCCACAGAGACAAAGGCCCGGAGACGTAGGCAAAGTTGTGCCGAACTCCGTTATCAATCTGCGTGTTATGGTTTGCTGTCTATTATTTCATTTCAGATCTGCATATATGTATATGGTTGTCATAATTCCTCATTATTTCACTAATTTTTATCAAATGGTTAATTAACACATGCAAAATTAAAACTCAACCATAAGTCATTAAAAGATCCTACGGATCAAGTGGTATCAAAGCTAGTTTATGTTTGGATTTGAGTTTTCCATGTTAACCAGGGAAAAGATATAGCGTGGTGAAGGCGAGCTTGTTGCAGAGAATCCATTAATTGGATTGAGAAAAAGAGATTCTCATAGCGAGAAGATCGCATCGGAAGAAGGGATTTCTCAACATGAGAAGGAGTTCCAGAAAACATTCCTTGCTATGTCGGAGATGGTGAAAGTTTTGTACGAAGATTACTTGGAATGGAAGCGACTAGTTTTGGGTGATTATTCAAAGGGAAAAAGTGAAGAGGAAGAGGACCATCCTTAGATTCCTCCTTCACCTCCATCAACACTTCCTTCTTCTACTTCTTCTTCTTCAAGTTCAAGTTCTAAATCTAGTGGAAAGAAAAATGTTCATAAGAATAAACATGAAATGCCATTGTTAAAACTTGATGTAAAATTTGAGTTGCCCATATATGATGGTGAAGTAAATGCAGAAAAACTTGATAACTGGATCAGGCAGATGGAGGTATACTGCATTGTGCAATAGATCAAGGATGAGGCCACAAAAATCAAGTTGGCATCTTTGAGACTTGCAGGTACAGCTCTTATCTGGTGGCAAAGCAAGCTGCAAAAAGGAACACAAAATGTGGGTAATGTATTTCCATCATGGAAAGATTTCATTTATGCACTTAGGAAACAATTCTATCCTTTGGGTTATAAAGAAAAATCACTAATTGAATGGCAATCTTTAAAACTAAGAAAAGGACAAACAGTGCAAGAATACATTGATGGATTTTGAAAAATGGCATTAATGTTAGATATTCCTTTGCAAACACAAGAAACCCTTATGAAGTATATAGGAGGTTTACCTGCGCATATTAGAAACACTGTTTTCATGTTTGGACCCACTAACCTTGATGAGGTTTATGTTCAAGCTACGTATATTGAAGCAGGGAAAGTAGGTGTGTCAGGGGAATCGTCGTCTTCGAGGAAAGAGGACAAGAGTAAAAGGCATGGAAATGGAAAGAATGCAAATGCAGTGACAAAGAAGGAAGGAAAGCCCTCTTGCAAGCATTGCAAGAAAGAGGGACATGATGAGGACAGATGTTGGCAGTTGCATCCCGAGAAGAGGCCAAAATGGTTCAAAGAAAAGAAGGGAACGCAAACAGTGACAACGACATCAAAACCCACAGACTTGGGATCAGATTCAGGTGATGAGTCAAAGATCTCATTGGTTGGTATGACAGGTAAAAATGGTGAAGATATTGATTGTAGAAACAAGTTGTTTCATATAAGGTTAATCATGCGACACACTAAGATAGACACATTAATCTATAGTGGATCTCAATCTAATCTAATCTCTGAAGAATTGGTTAAACAATTGGGATTAAAAACACAAACTCATCATAAGCCTTACACACTTAAATGGGTAAGCAATCATCATCAGATGCACATAACAAAACAATGCACAATCAAATTTGCAATTTCATCTAAGTATGTGGACGAAGTAACTTGTGATGTTGTGTCATTAAGAGAATGTGGAATGATCTTAGGTAGTCCGTACTTGTATGATCGTAAGGCAATCTTCTATAGGGAAAAGAATCAATATCAATTCACTAAAGCAGGTCATGATTATGTGGTGCATGCTCATCATGTTAAAACAAATAAAACACTTAAAACAATGGAACAATTAACGAACGTAGTGCAAGCAAGAAACAAACCAATAATTGTTTCAAATGAAGTAATTGATCTTAAGCAAGAACAAGACATGGTTGTTGAATGGAAAATTGATCATAAGTTGCTTCAAGATAAGCTCATGTCGTGCAGATATCTAAAATATATCAGTTCATTTGCAGTCGTCTTTTTGATGCTGTCATTAGCAATGTTTTCTACATGGATGATAGTGGCTTCAGTAACATGTAACAAGGTTCAAATGACTAACAATATACTGTCAGTTGTCATGATTGTGTTACAATTGATCTTGATGAGACAAGTGCATAGGACAGAGTTCAGAGACAGAGAGAAAGTCGGGTGGCCTATCCCGAGCTTGTTGACTGGTCAGTAACCTTTTGGGGACCAAAAGGTCTTTTAGTGGGGAGGTGTGATCCAAAATTGGATCCAGAAGCCTGACAGGGCTTGAAAAATGCTCAAAAATGAAAGTGTTCGGAATGTGACAAAACATATGCCATCGTGTCCATCTCGTCTTCCTGATTCTGGCGGTATATTTACTTTGTCAAACGGGCTCCGTATGGAGAAGATATCGCGTTCTGTCCGAAAAGCCAAACAGGTAAAAAAAGGGATGACTGTACAGTCCGTACAGTCCACATGTCATGCTGACTATGCAGACTGTACAGTCCATACAACTGACGTGGAAATCCCATAAGGAAACATGTGGTAGCTCCAGAAGGCAACATGTGTCATGCAGATTTGGACATACGGGAAGACAGCTGGACCAATCTGGAGGTGACACGTGTCACCACTGTAAGGGTGATACGTGGCACAGATGACGTCAGTAGCTGACGTGGCAGCCTGATAGAGTAGTATGGCAGGGATGATGTGGTAGCCTGATAGAGCAGTACGACAGGGATGACATGGAAATTTCATATTGGCAGACTTGGGTGAATCATTTGTTGACACATGGCAGTTATTGGGCAAATGGTAAGGTGCCACGTGGCCCAGTCATGGGTTTCCACGTGGCACCCTAGGATTGGTTGGTTGTTATATGTAAAATGTAATGGAGTCTGTGGGGTTTGACCCCCAGACCTACCCTCCACCTTACGCCTTCGCAAAGACCATCCGACCAACGGACCATGGGTTGTTACTTAACATGTATATGCGTTGGTTTATATTTAAAATCAAAGTTCGTAACTGTTGGCGGGGGGTTAGGCCGGGGCTTAGCCCCGGCCTATGGTCATTTTTTTTCATATATGTCCATACCATATATGCTATACACAAAACGGTTGGCGCGGGGTTTAAACCATAGCCCGTGACCTTTGTATATACCATGTGACCTTTGTATATGCGCGCTGGATTTGTGTAAAGTGGTTTGCATGGTTTGAAAACCGACCCACCATGTGTCATTACTTTGTTTGGTATTAAAACAGAGCCCTTTTTATTATAGCACGAGGTCCTATGACCCATATTCCCAGGTGCCTAGGCGGTTAGGGGATGGCGTGCCCTTAACCATCCTACAGTTTGTACCGTTGGCGCGGTTGCACCCGGTGATGGGTTTTCACACTTTATATTGCGTGTGTTCCAGGTTCATGAAAGAGGGGGTGTGTTTTGTAGATGCAGAGACGACAAGCTTGAAGGGAAAGACTTCCAGGAGGCCTAACTTCTTCGTTTTTCGATCGATTGAGGTGCCGAAAGAGCCCAGATAAGGGGTTTTTGGATGCTCTTAAGCCATAGGAGCAGTCAGAGTAGAGCTATACTAAAGGGAAACCAAGACAAATCCATTTTGATGCAGAGAAGCTTTTGAGGAGGAGACGTTGTTGGACCATTTTTGGGAGCTCCAGACGTTCGTTTTGCGTGCCATTTTCTTTGCAGAGTTCTAGAGATATGGAAGAACATGACCAGATCAGTCTTGTAGCCATTTGGCATTGTAGTGATGTATTTTTGAGCTCTTGAACAGAAATAAAGAAGCCTCCCCATAGAGACAAAGGCCTGGAGACGTAGGCAAAGATGTGTCGAACTCCGTTACCAATCTGTGTTATGTTTTGCTATCTATTATTTCATTTCAGATCTGCATATATGTATATGGATGTCATAATTCCTCATTCTTTCACTAAGTTTTCTCAAATGGTTAGTTAACACATGCAAAATTGAAACTCAACCATAAGTCATTAAAATATCCTACGGATCAGTAACATTCAATGCTACGTGGGGCCACATAAGAATTTATTTCTTGAACTGTTCTTTTATAATCCCTACAATTTGCAACCTTATGTCCAAAGTTAGTACAATAAAAACAATGACTATAAAATAAACTTACATTCCTAGGAGTGAATGATCTTCTTTGTGGTGTTGTACTTATGAATCCTTGCCTTGACTGATCATGATCATGATTGAAGCTTCTTTGTGTCTTGAACATGGTTGGTATTCTTGAAGATGTATATTTATTAGTTTTCTTAGATTTTGGTTGAACATGATTCCTTCCTTTGAGTACTTCTTCATAACTCTTTCTCTTTTCTTCATTCTTCTTTTCTAGTAACCTAGAGTGTTTCTCTTCATTCTCCACAAGTGATGTGGATGTTTCTATCTCTTCAACATTCTTGTTGAGCTTGACGATTTTGCTTTTCAATGTGACAAATTCTTCTTCAAGATTCTCAACCTCTTCTTCGTTCTTCATTATCTGAGACTTCATGACTTCTTATGTTCTCTTTGCTTCTTCAAGATGGATTTTTAATGTGATTATTTATTCTTCACATACTTTCTCTTCTTGACCAAACTCTTCCTCAAGATGGTTTCGATCATTAGTTCTTTCCTTAATATGATCTGCCAATATCTTCTCTCTCATTTATGCTTCTTCCTTCTGTGTTGCTATGTTGGCTTCGAAATATTGCTTTTGATCTTCAATATTTTCTTCGATATTTCTGGCTTCTTCTAGATGAGTTCTTAAGTTCTCGATGACCTGTTGGGCTTCTTAAAAAATGTGAACACTTTCCTTTTCTTTCATCAATTCTTTCTTGAGTGACTTGTTTTCTTCTCTTTCTTTTCTTAGTTCATCTAAAGCACTGATCAATTCTTCTTCATAATTGTCTTCTATCTCAATTAGTTTTTCTATCTCATTTCCTTCATGGCATTCCATTTCAAGATGTCTGCTCTTTTCACAATTAAAACAAAACAACATACTTTTGTTGACTATGTACTCTTCATCTTATGAATCTGTTTGACATGATGAACATCTTTCTTCTTGATATGTACCTGCATCTTCTTTGACATTCTCTGAATCTGTGATGGGTGAAGAATAGATATTATGTAACTTATCCCAAAGTTCTTTACTTAATGAACATTTAACCACTTTTTCCTTTACTAAATCATATAGTCCTTCCAAAATGAAATTCGTTGCAATTTTGTTATTTCATTTCAGTTCCTTCTTTGATGTAGTATTTTCTCTTTTTGAACTATCATATCCTATAACAACCAATTTCCAAATATCATACCCTTGTGCCTTTAAAAACACTTTCATCCTTTTGCTCCATATATCATACTTTAAACCATTATGACCATTAAACAATGGTACTCCATTCTTGTAATAATCCATGATCTCCTTCCAGTGGTTAAAGTGTTTCCTAAAGGAACATGCTCTGATACCAATTGTTGGATTACTGGGAAGGGGGGGGCGGGGGTGAATCAGTAATGATAAATTATACCAATTATTAATCCTTTAAACCACAAAGTATATTCTTTTACTTATTCAACCATGTTCATATGTTCATCATCAATATCTTACTTTATCATAAGGATTAACATTCATCATTGCATAATAAACAATAACAAACACATACACACAATGCACAATACACCAATATTTACATGGAAACCTAATGCAGGAGAAAACAACATAATTATTTTCTTATATGTCAAGAATTACATTCAAGGAAGCACCAACTTTCAATTCTCCAGCTATAACTAGAAGGAGGCTTTGACCCCCTAGTTTCTCAGGCTACAACCTAAGGGAAGCTCCAACTCCCCAATTCTATGGCTACAACCAAAAGGAGGATATAAACCCCTATGTTCTCCGGATATAACTGAAAGGTGGCTACAACCACCTATCCTTGCCCCATCCAACCACCCTAAAATATAAATGCCAAATGTAGAAAATGAATATTTCATAGTCACAACTTGTTCTATCAAATCTCTCATTGTATACTCATCAACCAATCTGATCTGATCACATATACCTCAAACACTATACCACAAGTATGTACCTCAAACCATGTGTTAGAACATTACTGTTATACAACCTCTATTTGTATCAATAACTTCAACAACATACCTCAACCAAAATCTCTCATCAATTTCATCATACAAATCTAATTTGTAACTCTGTAACAGACCTGGTGTATATGATCACATACCTACAAACCTTCCTTAACTTTAAAAAAAATATACTATCATTTTCATCAAACTTTACTTTAGTCTCACGTGACTAATTTTGGATTAGTGAGCAACCCTAACTTGCAATAATCATAACTAGGTTCCTGTAATGAATAAAGATTTGAAAATAGTACAACATGTTCTTCAATGTCTTTTCTACAATTCCTCTAGGTTTCACTACTTGGCACCTCCCAGAAAAAGAGTTATAGAAAAAATGGCATACCTGCTAAATTCTATCTTATTCTAGAGAGAGAACTTGTAGAGTATTCCTCGCATGGAATATTTTCTGTATGGATATGAAAATGGTACAAAGCATACTACAGACTATACTCTAACCAATACATTTGGTATTACTAAATTTGCATATGTTATGAAGAAGTTATGACGCTTTTACCCGAAACATCTATTTTAGACTAGTTTCAAGACTAGTCACAAACCCTATTTTCCACGGAGTGTAACTCCCAAAATAAAACGACCCATGAGATGACATTTTTATCACATTTAGTTGGATATGTTTTCTCAACATCCTCCAAATTTCATTGTCTAAATAATCTAGAAAAAAATTTATTGCGAAAATGGTGAGATGACCTGTAAATAACATACCTTAGAAAGCATCATCAAAAGACTTTATCCTCCCTTGAATTTTGACCTTCTTTACTTCACCTTCCCTCTGAAATTCACCTTAGACCTCCTTTGGTTACCTCAGTCACTTGTAGATATTCAATATGCTCAAAGGATACCTCCAAGTAGCTTCCTATAGAATTATCCACTTAACCACTTTGTCCACTTAACCAAAATTTTCCACTTAGCCACTTTGTCCACTTAACCACTTTTTCCACTTAACCAACTTTGTCCACTTAGCCACTTTGTCCACTTAACCACTTTATCCACAAATAGTAAACTCTCCAATTCTAGTTGCAACTGATTTATTTTTAATTGTTTTCTTGTTGCAACCACTTAACCCATGACTAACCACTTTGACTGGTCAACTTCTTCTAGGATATTCTAGAATAATTTGACTTCTTTGACCTTCTAGAGGCTTCTAGATAACCCGTGAGGATTCTCCAACTTCATATGGCCATAATTATCTAACCACGAGAAGTTATGTGATGTTCCACATATCACTAGAAATGGCATGACACATAATATCCATCTAGAATAGTCTTACCTGTAAATTCAATGATCTTCATGCCTTTATAACTAAAAAAGACTTGGGTCCCTTACCCATGCCTTTGTGCTACCATAATTCTCTACCGAACTCCTCCAAGGGTTGACATCAATCTACAATATCACTCTCCAAGGGTTGACATCAATGACAACCAACAATCCATACCAAATGTCCATCGACCTAAGCCAATTGTTCAAATTGAGTATTCCTCCTTTCCTTAGCTTAGACCCAATATTTAATGTGGAGTTACTTTGACCATATTTATCACCTTTGTTGGACACCTTGGAGGTGGATTAGAAATTGTCCCCTACAAAAATAAATCTCAAATTCATTGCATAGGATGAAGGGAACTCGCCAGCTAAACATACAACACTATCGGGTTGTCAAATCAAGACAACTACTTCAACAAGGCAAGTAGATCACCAAGATTCATATTCAACAAAAAATTTCCTATCTTCAGAGGAAACTTGATGCAATGGGGAAAATTCCTTCCCAAGGGGGTAGGATTAATCTAGGTGGATATCGATGGCCACCCACCTCTTCCAATAACTCATCATGACTCTCCATCTTGGTTGTTTTTGTTATGATTTTTGGGACCTAAAGGATGTTTTTTGGCGATTCGAGGGCCTAGGGTTTCCATGGCATACCCAAAACTTGTCAACAATTTTACTTATAGATTATATATTTTCAATGAGCTACTTAAAATACCAAGTGGATATAATACAAAAAAATTGCGCCTTTGGGAAGTTGACACAACAACTAACCACCTCGGGGCCTACAAACCTTTTGGCGCTTCATGTCCTAGGGTTAGGATTTTGTAACTTTAGGTATCTTGATTTATGTTAAAAGGACATTCTTGTATCCCATTGTATTATCTTTCTACAAATAAGTGTAGTTGACATATATCTCTTTCTCTTAAGAGATAAGCTACCACCATTCTAGCCAATTTGTGTTCTACAATATTTTTCTATTTTATTCATTAATAGAAGTTGTGTTTTACCATTTTTTTTTATCTACTACAGTTTTGTTTGTATCTCATTGTATTCTCATTATAATCCAAATCATTTAAAACTAAAATCCATCGTCTTAGACAATAATATTTTTTGGTAGAGCTCATGAGCCATATGTGGGGCCCTGACAACATTAAAGACCCTATAAAAGGAATCATTGTCACGTGAGTGGGATATGATCAAATTTCAATTTTGGCACACCAAGTATGGTTCTCATGGATCAAGACATGGTATAGGTTCAGAGTACAATTATTTAGGCCATAACAGTTTCATTTGGGGCTCATGTGATATGCATGGAACCCCATACCATCACACATTCCTTTAATATTTGATTTGTAAACATGCTATAATGTCCATTTTGAGATTTGTAATACTAGAGATGACTATGATCGTGTAATCCATGGAATAGGGTCAAAAGTAAGGGTTTAAGTAAATACCATTTTCCTCAAGGACTCATTCTACATGCATGATTCTTTAGAGCACCATGCAAACCCTACATAGAGAACCTTTATCTTATGAATGGGACATGGTCACCTTTTGAAGGATTGGCACACCATGGATGACTCTTGTGGTCCATGGATGGAAACCGAGGTATTAGACCACAATATTTTCTTGTAGATATCATGCCCATGTATGAGACCCTTGACTACCAGATAGACCCTTCATAGAGAATCATTTCCCTGTGAGTTAGATATGGCAGTCATTTTGAGGTTTAGGATGGAAAGAATGCTTCTATATCTCCAAGCCATGGTTCTATACCAAAATGTGGCCAACCGGGTCATAGATGTTGTCTCTAAGAGTCATGGCCCAATCACTATGTGTTTCCTACAAAGAAAACCTTTGACATGTGAGTGGGACATTATAATGCCCATTGTTTGTGATAGAGATACATATTGCTTAAAGACTAAA
>ML785420.1:318949-333929 GCA_009831015.1 Picea engelmannii
ATATATATATATATATATATATATATATATATATATATATATATATATATAAGGCGTAATAAAAATGGGTTAAAATAATATAATATAATATAGATAATTAAAGAGGAATAAACATAGTAATCCTCATATAGGCCATTTTCCAAGACATAATTCTTGTCATGGTTTGGTTTGGTACATTGGTTATCTTGTTGTAGTGTGTCTCTATTGTGAAATGAATCCATGAATTTTTTAGTCTAACTAGCTGAGAAGGGGAGAGAGACCACGTATATTTTTTAGCTAATACATTTACTGAAGGGAAGGAGAAGTCAATATATTTTTGGTGGAAGTAGGCTTAGGGACCCTTGACCTTCTTGATTGAAGGATTGGTTGGAAGGAGAGTTTATTCTCTACCAGTTGCTCATTAGTTGCATCTCTCTATCAAGAGATTTATAGTTCAATTCAACCTTAAAAAATGAAATTGCCTAACAGGTAAGTTAAGTCATTTGAATTCCTTTTATTTCAATTGTGATGTTTACCCATACCTAACAATCGAAAATTCATGTTGGAGAATTGTTATTTAAAAAATTATTGAAATTGAAATATAAATGACTTGTAAATTGAATACTTTCTTGTAATATGAAACCTATTATTATTAATTGAGTTTTTTACTATTAATTGAGTTTTGTAATTGATGTTTCTTCAATAACATACACTAATATAATAGGCTTAAGTAAAATTGTTGTGGTGAAGGAAGGAATATAATATAGTTTTGTGATCACAATACAACTTTGTACTTTATTCCATTTAAAAATTGCTTTCACATTTAGTAAACAATTAAGATACATTTTTTTTAACCAATAACATAATCCTTAAAACTATCCCTCTAAGTTAATTTATAAATAGTAATTAAAACATTTCTATAAATAATAATTAAAACATTATCTAGACATCCTTGCTACATTGTGAAAATCATGTAAATCTTATTGTTATATAAGAAATGGACTTTAGACATGGTATTGGAGCCAATTTCCTACATGTTTAAACCCATGGACCAACGCACTACAACTTGTCAACCCATACGATGAGTTACTCTATCATAACATATTACTTAACCCCATGTAAACATAAGAAATATCATTATGTTGGGTGCATTAATTTATTAAAGTGAATCTCCATATTTCATCAATCTTGTGTTATATAAATTATAATAAACTTAGATTATGAATTCCACATACTAAACATTGGTTGAAACTTTGTGTGACCATATATGATTTTCCATCCTTGGAATTCCATTAAAGGAAGTTTTTGAAGGTTCAACTTTAAAATTGGAATTGCGACGAAAGAAGAAGGTAAAAATGTGTAATATTCTAAAGTTATTTGGAAGATTTAGAGTATCCAATCTTCATGTCAATATTTCAAATCTAGAACTGATCCATCATCAAGGCAACAAGTCTTTAGAGAAGAAAGCATCAAAGTTAAATAAATATTAAAAAGGTAAAAACAAACCATAAAAATGATACTATCTTCCTTTTCAATTCTCCAAACTAAATTAATACTCCTCAATATTTCAAATCTAGAACTGATCCATCATCAAGGCAACAAGTCTTTACAGAAGAAAGCATCAAAGTTAAATAAATATTAAAAAGGTAAAAACAAACCATAAAAATGATACTATCTTCCTTTTCAATTCTCCAAACTAAATTAATAGTAGTTGGCATATCTATGAAAAAACTTTGTATTTTCGTCTCCTTCCTAGATCCATAATGCTTTGCTTTTAAGCCTGCATTCTTTCTCTTTTTCCTAGAGGAATTTCCTTTTTTTTTTTCCAATGTTTTAACCTTTGAAAACCCAAAACCATCATTATTGTAATGAAATTCCAAATATTCCTCCACCTCCTTGAGGGGTTTTTCATCTTTTTTATTATTTTCTTTGTGCCATTATAAATATACCTTCTTTGATTTCTTTGGGTTTTTGGTAGAACTACATAGAAATAGACTCTCTTAAGTTCATTGTAAGTCTCCCATGCCTCTTTAATATTGTTCATAAAACTCTTATATTTTATCTATTTAGGATTCATATTGAAGGGACTAGAAGGATTCTCTTGGGAAGGGGCTATTGTCATTATGATTGAGATATGATTAGAATCCCTCCCAAGGAAACCCATTATTTTATTTGGTTTACTTCATCAAGGAAAGATTAAGAAATCAATAATTGATCAAGCATCTTAGTGATGCAAAGCTCTTTCGATCTGTTATTTCTCCAGGTTGGGGACAATTTGATAGATTCAATATCTAGTAGGCCTACTTATTTCATATTTTAAATAAAATAACTAGTGAAACAATCCACATGTCTAGTTGGTCCCCATACCTCTAAGGCCCATACAGTGAAATTCAGGTCCCCTCCCACAACTACTAACCCAGATTGCATCCAATCCATGATAAAGAACTTGTCCTAGTATTCTATCTTTTCCACATAAGGCCCATATACATTCAACAAACTAATCTCTTTCCAAAGATATAGAGAGAACATAGTAGTCCCTTGTTAAAATATCATGGATATTCCACTAGAACAGTTCGTTACAACATATCTAATAAATAAAAATGAAATCTACACTATGAAGGTTAAATTCCTTTAGATTCCAAAACATTTAGTTACTTATTTTATGCTTATGCATGAAATAGATAAAATGTGGAAAATAGAGAACAATGAAACACAATCACACACCATCCACATGATAACACATATTTTCTATGGGAAACCCTTACGGGAGAAAAAATAGCTAGAAGGTTATGTTGCTCTGCTCTCTTTTCTATGGTATGGAAATAACGCAAGCGTAAAGGAGAAGACACTCTCTGTGGAGTTACATGATACCTATGTCATATTAGTGTTGGTGTGTGGTATATTCTTTGCATGACTAGCTCTCTGTAGATTTACCTGAGGGGGGCCTCTATCCCCCCCCCCTCGAGACTTTTTTCCTTGGGAAACGTGTTTCATTTTTTCCTCGTTTTTCATGTCGCCTAGATTTTCGTGTCTATTGTTAGGTGGTTTTTCGGCGCATGGTTTTTGTCAATGGTTTTCTATTTCCGATTAAGGAATTAGGGTTGTTGACTAATCCAGGTCATTGGGTAAGGGAATTGGATGTCGTTGGATCCTATATGTATATTGTATTTTAAACAATGTATCACTATGAATGAATATAAAATATGTTGGTTTTCTTGGTTTGGGTTTCCAGGGGAAAAATCTCTGTGTAATGCGTGTATTTTCCATTGTATATTTTCTGTTCTTTTATTGAAAATATGTTTGCAGTAAAATACTGTACAAGGTTAAAATCTACATTTGGTATCAGATCTTTGTTGGCTTCACGGGGACGCCTTTGTGGTCAAGGGTTTGGCTCGGGACTGTGATAAGCCTTGTTACAGTGGGAGATCTGTGGTATTGATTTTTCAGGTGAAAATAAATGGCGAGCAATTCAAAAATGGAGATTGAGAATTTTAATGGGAAAAGTTTTGAGTTGTGGAAGCTCATGATGGAATATATGTTTGTGGACAGAGATCAGTGGATTGCGGTGGAATATATAGGTACTGCACCTACATGAATTTCAGCAGATGACTGGAAAAAGTTGGATCTGAAGGCGAAGAGCATAATCCAACTGTGTCTCTTAGATTCAATATTATTGAATGTGTCAGATGAATCTACAACCAAATATTTATGGGATAAGTTGGGGAGGTTGTATCAGTTCAAGTCCCTGGTAAATAAACTATTCCGGAGAAAGGAGTTGTATAATATGAGGATGAGAGATGGAGACTTGGTGGCAGAGCATTTGCATGCCTTCAACACTTTGCTAAGTCAATTAGTATCTCTTGAGATTAAAATTTCAGATGAAGATAAGTGTATCAGTTTAATTTTCTCTTTACCAAACTTGTGGGATAGTTTGGTTGTGGACATAGGGAGTAATACAACTTCCTTGAAGTTTGATGAAGTGGTCTCATCCTTGTTGTCAGACGAAATGAGACAGAAGAACATGGAAGGATAAAGTGCAGATGCATTATTTGCAAGAGGAAGCTCCCAGGAAATAAATAGATCAAAGTCCTCAAGTGGGATATCTAAGTCAAAGGGAAGATCTAAGTCTCTCGAAAAATTTGTAAAGGTATATTGGAGATGTGGAAAACAAGGGCACTACAAGAAGCAGTGTAAATCCAAAGTTGAGAAAAAGAAGGGATCTAAAGAATCTCCTTCTACAGAAGAAAAAACCTCCAAGGAAGAAGGAGGGGATGTGTACTTGGATTCTTCAAGCACACATGTATATCATGAGGCATGGTTGGTTGACTCAGGTGCATCCTTTCATATGACTCCCCACAGGGATTGGTTATGTGAATATGAAAGGTATGATGGAGGTAATGTTTTCCTAGGTGATGACTCAACAAAAAGAATCAAAGGTCAAGGAAAAGTGAAGTTGAGGATCATATATGGAAGGATTAGAACACTACTCGGTGTTCTTCACATCCAAGGATTGGCCATAAATTTGATTTTTGTAAATAAAATGGACGATGCAGGAGTAAAAAAATTATTTTAAAAGGAAACCTGCAGGATGGTTCGAGGAGCAATGGTGTTTCTAAAGGGAGTTCGGTTTGGAACTTTGTATAATCTGCAAGGAAGCACTATTAGTGATGGGTGTAATAGTTACATTGTTCCTAATATTGGAGTTGAAGAAGAAAGAACTCCTATAGTCTCTGGAGAAAAGGTTATGTTGTGGCATCAAATACTGGGGCATATCAGAGAGAAGGGTCTTCGACTACTACACGGTAAAGGTATGTTTAGCTACTCTCTGTATTTTGATTTATGTGAACATTTTGTATATGGGAAGTAGATTCAGGTAAGATTCCCCTTTGGTGCAATGAGGGTAGAAGGAATTTTACAGCTAGTTGATAGTGATGTGTTTGGACCTGTGTCGGTTCGATCATTGGGAAAATTTGTGTAATATGTCTCATTAATAGACGACTTCTCGAGGAATACTGGGATATATTTCCTTAGGAATAAATATGAAGTATTTGATAGGTTTAAAGAGTGTAAGGCTCTTGTTGAGAATCAAACAAATAAAATAATTAATATGTTGAGGACAGATAATGGAGGAGAGTTCCGCGGGAACGAATTTGAAGAATTATGTAAGAAGTGCGGTATAAAAAGGAAGAAGACTACTCCATATACACGTCAAAAGAATGGAGTTTCATAAAGGATGAAAAGGATGCTGATGGAAAAAGGTGCATGCTCAGTGGTGTCAGGTTAGGGAAATAATTCTAGGCAGAGGCAGTGAGTACTACATGTTACCTGGTCAACAGATCACCCTCATAAGTGTTGGATGACAAGACTCCACAAGAGGTATGGACTGGTAGGAAACCTTCTCTCACACATCTCAATGTATTTGGATGTGAGGCCTATGTTCATGTTCCAAAGGAAAACATGAGTAAGTTAGATAAGAAGGATGAAAAGTGTATCTTTATTAGGTATAAAGATGGTCTAAAAAGTTATAAGCTTTGGAACCGAGAAACTAAGAAGGTTATGTTTAGACGAGATGTGGTATTTAGATAAATTAAGGATGTTGTTAAACAAGAAGTCATACCAAGTAAGGAAGAACCAGAGAAAATAGAGTTTGATTTAAAGGATGATGAATCAAACTCTACAGAAGAGCATGAATCAGAAGAAGATCCTCATACTCCAATATTGAGGAGATCGGTTCGAGAAAGAAGACTACCAGAATGGTATACTCCATCTAATTTTCATTCAAAATTTTCCTTGTATATTACTGATGATGATCCTAGAACTGTCTGGGAGGCAGTGGATTTAGAGGATGGAAATCTCTTGAAAAAATACATGGATGAAGAAATGGCAGCCTTGGATAAGAATGAGGCTTGGGATCTAGTGGAGTTTCCGAGTAGAAGAAACCCCATTGGCAACAAATGTGTATTTAAAAAGAATCTGAATGCTGAAGGAAAAGTAGAGAAATACAAAGCTCGGTTAGTAGTAAAGGGTTATTCCCAAGTTGAGGGAATTGATTTTGGTGATATTTTTTCTCATGTTTCCAAGTTAACTTCTATAAGATTTTTTTTATCTGTTATTGTTGCATTTTATTTTGAAGTAGAACAAACTGATGTGAAGAAAACATTCCTACATGGGGATCTGGAAGAATAAATATATATGAAGTAGCAAGAAGGCTTTGTTGTGAAGGGAAAGAAGGAGATGGTAAGCAAGCTGAAAAAGTGCTTATATGGTTTTAAAAAATCACCAAGGATGTGGTATAAAAAATTTGATACTTATATGTTGGGACTTGGCTTCACAAGAAGCAAAGAGGATTGTTGTGTGTATTTTAAATTAATTGGTGATCATTTGATTTATTTGGTCTTGTATGTGGATGACATGTTGCTGATAAGAAATAACAAGGAGATTATCCAGGATGTGAAAACTCAATTGTCTTCTAAATTTGAAATGAAGGATCTTGGTGCTTCAAATTTCATTTTGGGCATGACAATTAAAAGATATCAGAAAAAGAGGAAAATATGGTTAAATCAGAGAATATATATCGAGACAATATTGCAGAGGTTTAGTATGCAAGAATATAAACTGGTCAAGGTCCCTATTGGTGTTGGTGTAAAGTTATATGTGGATAAGTGTCCGAAGACACATGAAGAGGAGGAGGAAATGTCTCGTGTTCCATATGCGAGTGCAGTTGGAAGTTTGGTGTATGCAATGGTATGTACTAGATCGAACATTGCACATGCAGTGGGATTTTTGAGCAGGTATATGTCAAAGCTAGAGAAGGACCATTGGACAACAATAAAAATGGTTTTCATGTATATGCGTGGCACTGCTAGCTATGGATTGTGCTACCAAGGAAGAACATGATTGGAAAGAGTGTTGGACATACATGGCTTTGTGGATGCAGATTGGACTGGAGATATGGATCGTATGAGATCTACAAGAGGGTATGTGTTTAACCTATTTGGAGGAGAAATCAGTTGGATGAGAAAAAGACAGGTTGTAGTCACACTTTCAACTACATAAGTTGAATACATGACAACCACTCATGCAAGTAAGGAAGTATTATGGTTACAAATATTGTGTTCAAGTATTGGGTTTGTACATCAAGTTGTAAGGATAGGTCGTGACAATCAGAGTGCAATTTTTCTGGCAAAGAACCCGTCTTATCATTCAAAGACAAAACATATTGATATTCAATATCACTTTGTGAGAGACATGGTTGAAGAAATGAAAGTGTTGCTAATGAAGGTGGACACTTTGAGGAATGTTGCATATTCATTAACAAAATTTGTGAGCACTGAGAAGTTATCTTGGTGTAGAGGATCCATGGGCATTTCTGCCTTGGATTGTTGACTATGTAACTTTGTAACCCCCTGTATGAAAAGAAAACAACAAGTGGGAGAATGTTGGGTGTGTGTTATATTCTTTGCATGACTAGGTGCAATGTCTACTACGTTGCATCAGGTGCACATGGAGGTTCAGGGGAAGTGCCCCCAAGAAATTGTTTTTCCTCAGGAAACATGTTACACTTTTGGCTCATTTTTTCTTGTCGCCTCGATTTTCATGTCCATTGTTGGGTGATTTTTTGGCACACAATTTTTTCTAATGGTTTTCTATTTTCGGTTAAGTAATTAGGGTTGTTGACTAATATAGGTCGTTTTGTTAGGGTTTTGGATGTCGCTAGCTCCTATATGTATATTGTATTGTAAAAAATGTATCACTATGAATGAATGTAGAATATGTTGGTTTTCCCGGTTTGGGTTTCTAGGGGAAAAATCTCTGTGTAATGTGTGTATTTTCCATTGTATCTTTCCTATTCTTTTATTGAAAATTTGTTTGCAGTAAAATATTGTACAAGGTTAAAATCTACAATTAGGCTATTACAAAACATTAACCCCCTCTAATTTTCCACTACCAATTGTTATACTTTGGTATGGCACAAAATAAAATAACATAGAATGGAACCCCTTCTCCTCCTAGTGGCTCGATATTTAACATAGATCGATAACCATCTAGGGGTAGGTTTTTGACTTCATCAACCCTCAATTGTGAGAGAGTTTTGGACCTTCTAGAATATTGTTTAAATTTCATACATGGATAGCCCCATATGCATGAGTAATGGGGGTTGATGTGGCATCGTCCCGAACTATGGTGGTCAATAGAGGAGGTCAAGTTGTGGGAGGCATAAATTTTGCATACGGGCTTCGATCGACGTGATTTTTTCACCATTGGAAAGGTCTTGATGTGTAGAATAGTGTCATGGGATCCAAGCTATGTTAGAAAAGTTTTAACCCAAAAACATGTCATTTGATGCCTCAAAATGGCCCCAAAAGGTTCCAGACCCCAATTTTCCAAACTGGGACCTACCACTAAAATGACCCGGCAAGTTGATTCCTCCATGTTTTTCCTCCTTGAAAGTATTGAGACAGACGAAAAATAATATAATGATCTAATCCAGATCATACCTCCATATTTATGGAGGATTTTAGTCCCCAAAATATTTACTGAATGAGGTGAGGAAACTTCTCCTCTACCTTCTCCCTAGAGTACCACTTTGATTTTCCTGGAATTTTTCCTTTCAACCCATTCTGTCAAAGGTCATGTTTCCCATATCTTATAATTCTAGACCTCTTCTACAAA
Source organism: Picea engelmannii (assembly GCA_009831015.1). Classification (NCBI taxonomy): domain Eukaryota; kingdom Viridiplantae; phylum Streptophyta; class Pinopsida; order Pinales; family Pinaceae; genus Picea; species Picea engelmannii. The sequence goes on from ML785420.1 coordinate 327,602, forward strand.
ACAATGTCCTTTGTTACTTCTTCCTAAGCATATGTTGATAAGTCCTCTATGGAAGGTTGAACCTGATCCTCCTCTTGATCCAACATGGAAGGCTCATAGAGTTTGAGATTCTCCACATTCACTACAGAGTAAATGTGCATGTATGGGGGTGGATTGAGTATGTATGAATTATCTCTCACATTTTCCAATACCTCAAAAGGACCATACTGTAATGCCTTGATATTCTTATCAGGACCCTATATCCTTTCCTTATTCAATTGTAACCATACTTTGTCTCCCACTCTAAATGTTCTCTTTGTTATGTGCTGGTCATGTCTAGCCTTGTATTTTTCCCATGACTTCTTCATTGTCTCGTGTACTTGCAAATGGATCTTTCTAAACTTCTTAACAATTTTTTCTGTTATTAATGCATATCTTGTGAGGTCCTCCCTCACTCCTCCTTGTTTTCCATATAAAACATCTAAGTGTGAAGGTGGAAAATACTCAAAGAAAATTTCAAAAGGTGACTTACCAATAGAAGTGTGGACTTCTCTATTATAAGATTGTTGTATATAGATCATATTTTCATCCCAAGTCTCCGGATGCTTTTGATTATAACCCCTCAAAAGTTGCACCAAAGTCTTGTTGACTACTTTTGTCTTCCCATGTGTCTATGGATGGAATGTTGTAGACCTCTTAAACTTAGTGTCCATATTCTCTCATAATGTAGTCTAAAATGCACTAAGAAATCTGGTATCCCTATCTGAGATGATGCTCCTTGGTATCCCAAAGTGCACCTAGACCTGTTCAAAGAACTTGTTTGTTGTTTCTTTTCCACTGATGGTCTTTTTATAAGGCATGATAATGCACATTTTTCTAAACCTAACAACTACCACAAATAGATAGTCATGTCCCTTTCTGGTTGTTGGTAAACCTCCCACAAAGACCATGGAAATAATTTCCCAAGGTCAAGTAGGTACAATTAAGGGTTGGTATAGACCTTTCTTCATGTCATTGGGCTTGCTAGTAAAATAAAGTATACATACTCTAATATATTGTTCTACATCTTATTATAGTCTAGTCTAGTACATATACCTCAATAAATTGGTAACTATCTTCCCAACACCAAAATGTCCTGCAACCTTGGAGGTGTGAGCCTCTTAGATAAGTTGCAGTCATTCACCTTTAGGGACACAAAGCTTGTCAATATTGTAGAGTAAGCTATTCTGGAAATGATAGTCAGCCTTGTTGTCACCTTCTTCTATAAGAATTTGGCCTTGTATCTATTGAAACCAATCCTTGAAGTCCTCATATTTTGTGTATGTCTCTTTGTATGCACCATGGGTAAAAGGATCCCGTGCATCAGAGTTCCCAATGTTGTAATCTTGGATGTGGGTGGTCGTGAAAGCATGTCTTCCAAATTATAAATTGTTGTAAAAACCCCATCAAATTGTAATATCTAGTTTGTTGTAGCTTGCTTTGGGCCTATAAATACTATTGTGGCTGGTGATCCATGTGGATGATGGTATCCTTTCCCATAAGATAGTTCTTCCACTTTTTGACAAATCGTAACAAGGCATAGAGATCCTTTTCATAGGTAGGGTAGTTGAGAACTTCCCCATGAAATACTTTGGAATGATAGTAGACATGCCTTCCTCCCTGCATTAGGACAGCTCCTATGGCATACCCACATGCATATGTCTCCACTTATAAAGGCTTATACAACTATGGTAGTGTGATCAATAGTGCTTGACTGATATTTGTTTTCAGCTCATTAAAGGCCTTATGTTGATTCTTCCCTCACTAGAAACACTTACCACTAGTTGTTATGACATGGAGTGGTGCATTTACCGCTAAAACTAAAGCTATGAACTTGAAAAAGTATTGTGCTACCAAAAAAAAACTCCTAACTTCAGTGACAATTGTACGAAATGGCCATTTCATGATGGCCTTCATCTTTGTGGGATCTATCTTGAGCTCCCCTCCATCGATCAGATACCCCAAATACACCAAATAATGCTGATAAAACTCACATTTATTGAGATTAGCCAGTAGTTGGTACTTTTCCAAAGTCTCTAATACCATGGGGGCTTCACCTTATTGACCAATATTTTATCACGTTCATTCATAAAGGGGGTTTTAAAATTGTCAAAAAATAGGGTCAATATTTATAGCTATTGGTGGGGGGTGATGCAGTATACAAGGGGATTATAAGTGTTGGAGGGGTTAAAAAGTGGAAATTGGTAAACAAATATGGGATATCTAGTAAAAATAGGGGTATTTTATTGGAAATATGTATTGGAAGGGGGTTTCAACCAAAATATTTTGGGAGGTATTTTTCAATATCTAGTGAAATTAGGGGTATTATTTAATATCCCGTGATCAAAAGTGATATGCCATAGGTTCACTAAGTGGAGACCATGTGTCTAACACTTGCATAAGATGTGATATGTAACCCTCCGAAGTAGCATTAAAAACCAATATATCATCTAAATAAACAATGACAATTGAATCTAGAGAAGGGAGTAAAACATCATTAATTAGTCTTGTAATTGTATCTGGTATATTGCATAAATTGAATGGCATAACCAACCACTCATACAAACCTTGCCTTGTCTTGAAGGAAATATTCTAGGTATCTTCTTCTTTGAATCATACCTAGTGATATCTTGATTTCAAATCCATCTTAGTGAAGTACTTGGCATGTTGGAGCTGGTCCAACAAATCATCAATCCTTGGAAGAGGGTATCGATTCTTCAGTGTAATATTGTTCAATGTCCTATAATCAATACACATTCTCCAAGTCTCATCCTTCTTGGGTACAATTATGATGGGTGACCCACAAGGTGAGGTACTTGGTTGAATCACACCCTATTCCAACAACTTCTTCTTCACTTCATTCGCTTCTAGAAAACTGTCTATACAACCCAGTATTCGACAATGGGGAGTCTTGCAATAACTATATTTCGTGCTCCACATCCATCTTGGGTGGTATCCCTTTAGGCTCCTTGAAAAATCCTCCATATTATTGTAGAAACTCCTCCAAATGATGTTTCCTCTCTTTAGTACACCCCTCTAGGGATGCCTTCACTCTCATTGACTCATCATGAGATTGATTTTCTCTTGAGAAAAGAAAAACACATTTTTTACTAGAACTAATCAACTTCTTGGATTGGTTGGCACTTACTGGTAAGATATTTTACTTGACTTTATGCGTGTTGATGATGTAGGACTTACCATTATTGATCAGTCAGTACTGGATGGATCTCTGCATGAATATTTCATCCCTCACGTACATGTAGGTGCTTCCAAACACTACTCCACATACATCAAGGGGTACTACATCCAATTCCACTTCATCAATAAAATGAACACTTATAGAAAATTCAATCTTACATTGTTTTGTTACCTTTATCTATGCATCCTTGTTTACCAAATCCAATGGATAGGGAATAGGATGATGACGAACCTCCAATCCAAGCTTGTTGACCAAATTTGATTATATGATATTACCATGTGAACTAGAGTCGAACAAAGCATCTATCTTGGTCTTCATGACCTGAATCTAAATGTGAAAGAGATTGGTCATATCCTTCTCTTCTTGATGATGAAGGATACTCAAATTCACCTCCTTCTGCATAGATGTGAACACAATAATTTCATCCATATCTGAGATACTTTCAACCCAATTGCTTGAATATGTGGCTAAAAGATTCTTTTTCTTTCTGTCTTTCTTGTGGTTCTTCGGGTTAATCTTTGGATGTAGTTTCTAACATTTTTCCTCGGTGTGGCCATCAATGTTGCAATGATTGCAATGGTTGCTAGGATATTTGCATTTACGTGTAGAGGTTATTTTCTTCTTATATTTTTTCCCTTTTCACTTCTTCTTCCCTTCCTTTGAATCTTATTATTTCTCTTTCTACTTCGAACCACTTGGTTTCCCCTTCTTTTGGCCTATGTTTTGCATGTACTGCACCTATACACATGCCCCATCCATTTTCCTTCACTTGAATAGAATATCCTACTTTCGTAGATGAGTATGTAAACTCCCCAAATAATTTATGAGTACATATGGGTTCTTTGGAGATATACCCATCATGATTGTCATCTTTCTAAAATTAGTGGTGTACTCATCTACACTCTACCCCTGCATCTTCCTGAAGTAGTGCCACAGGATCCATTGGTTCTGTACATACATGATAGAATAGAATTGGGACTTGATGATGTTTTTGAAGTCCTCCGACCTAGTTACTGGAGGATCACCTTCCATCCTAAGTGTTTATGTATGGATTTCCCACCAGGTTAAATAATATCCCTCTAACTTCAATCTAGAAAATGAAATTTTTTTTATGCACCTAGTTATGCTATATTGAGAAGAAACAAGAATATCATAGAAATTACCAATAGAAAAATATAATATAGATAATAACACACCGAAATGATACCTTTATTGAAATGGGAGCAATGTTCACTTTCCTCTTTGAAGGGGAAACCTCCAAGAGAGCAGCGCTCTATTACAATAATTATCCAGAAAATGACTTATCATTCCCCTGACTCCTATTTACACTAAATGTATGTACCAAAATAATAATCTAGAGGAATATCTTTCTAGAAATGGAAGCTTCTATTAGGTCTTCTTACATTTGACCTATTCACCTTATTAACTAGGCCTTATTAATTAATATTCACCTTTATTACATGGAAAATACATATTCTTCCTATGTGAGGGGTTAGGGAGGTCAGATCCCTAACATACCCTCCCCCTTAAAAACAACCTTGTTCTAAAGGCTTGAGATGAGGAAATTTTTTTATAGAATGGTAGTCGACTCCTAGGTGGCATCATTTGGCTGTGTGTCCTTCCACTGAACTAAAAATTCCTTGATGGTGTGTTGGTGGAGACGATGCTCGTGCTGGTCCAAGAGTGTTTGTGAGCGCAACCAAATGGAACCTTATTCATCCAACTCAGGTAGACTTATCTAAGTTTGGCACCTAGTTCCGAGAACTTTCTTTAAGTAGGAAACATGAAAAACATGATGGATCTTATAGTGACTAAGAAACTCTAACCTGTAGGACACTGGCCCCACTATCTTGAGAATATGATAAGGACCATAACATTTTGGCGAAAGTTTCTAACATTTCTAGGATTTGAGTGAAGTTTTCTTATAAGGTTGTAGATGAAGAAACACCTGGTCTCCTTCAGCGAATTCATGTTCATAACGACCCTGATCTGCTTGTTGATTCATGCAATTTTGAGCCATTACCAAATTTTATTTGTGTGTATGGTGAATGGCCATGCATACTATAAGTGTTTGATCCACCTTTTGAACCTTGGAGACACCATGTATGTATGATAGAACTAACGATGGATTTTTTCCATAGATTGCTTCAAAGGGATTCATGCGAGTGGCGGTGTGGTAAGAGGTGTTGTACCAGCATTTAGTGAGGGTGTTGATACTGAGAGGGGGCTGAATCAGTATCAAGTACAATTTAAAAACCTTTTTCAACTTATACTTAAACCATTCAATTATATCCAATTAGCAATGAGCAATAGTATAAGAGTTACACCAATACACCACAATACACCATGCACAATATATGAGAAATAATCAATAGTTTTTGTTCAAGGGAAGTAATGACTTCCAAAGGTAGCTACATCTTCCAAATGTAAATGTAGGGATAAAACTACAAGAGGAAGATAAAATCCTCCAATATCAAGATATATTTGAACTCTCTATCCTTTCCCCTTCCTTCCACCCAAGAATATATGAGAGATAATAAAACTTTATTCAATTCTGGTTTGTTCAGAAGACCCAACTTGTACAGCATGCCCCGCGCTCAATATTTAGCCTATGATTCTGAAACTTGCACACAAGAAACTAAAGTCCGTACTCTTTCCAATCGAAGTGGTCCCACTACATTTGGAGGCTGTATGAAAAGGTTATGACTGTTTTACCCAGAACACCTGTTTATTGACTAGTTTCAGGACTGGTCACAAATTTTATATTCCACAGAGTGTATCTCCATAATTATAGCGAATCAAGAGATGAAATGTTTACCATAGGTACCTTGATATGTCTTCTCAATACCATAGCGATTTCACCATCTGAATCGTTCTAGAAGAAAAGTTATAGCAAAAATGGTAAGATGACCTGAAAATAACATACCTTAGAACACATCACCAAAAGACTTCATCCTCCCTTGAAATCCGGCCTTCTTTTACTTCTTCTTCTGTCCGAAATTCGGCTTGTATCAAATGAATGTATAATGATATTTATTTACACCATTTATGTCACTTCCTTTTAACATTAGGGCCGACCTGACACTTTCTTATTTTGTAATTATTTTCTTT
>ML785420.1:337205-380296 GCA_009831015.1 Picea engelmannii
GAGAAATGAGCAATAGTATAAGAGTTACACCAATACACCACAATACACCATGCACAATATATGAGAAATAATCAATAGTTTTTGTTCAAGGGAAGTAATGACTTCCAAAGGTAGCTACAGCTTCCAAATGTAAATGGAGGGATAAAACTGCAAGAGGAAGATACAATCCTCCAATATCAAGATATATTTGAACTCTCTATCCTTGCCCCTTCCTTCCACCCAAGAATATACGAGAGATAATAAAACTTTATTCAATTCTGGTCTGTTCAGAAGACCCAACTTGTACAACATGCCCTGCGCTCAATATTTAACCTCTGATTCGGAAACTCGCACACAAGAAACTAAAGTCCGTACTATTTCGAATGGAAGCGGTCCCACTACATTTGGAGGATGTATGAAAAAGTTATGATTGTTTTACCCAGAACACCTGTTTATTGACTAGTTTCAGGACTGGTCACAAACCCTATATTCCACGGAGTGTATCTCCATAATTATAGAAAATCAAGAGCTGAAATGTTTACCAAAGATACCTTGATATGTCTTCGAAATACCATAGCAATTTCACCATCTGAATCGTTCTAGAAGAAAATTTATAGCAAAAATGGTAAGATGACCTCAAAATAACATACCTTAGAACACATCACCAAAAGACTTCATCCTCCCTTGAAATCTAGCCTTCTTTTACTTCTTATTTTGTCTGAAATTCGGCTTGTATCAAATGAATGTATAAGGATATTTATTTATACCATTTATGTCACTTCCTTTTAACATTAGGGCCGACCTGACACTTTCTTATTTTGTAATTATTTTCTTTAATTATTTTTAGGGCCTACCTGTACTTCCTTTTTCAATTCACTTTGTAATCTTCAAAAATTCATTTCTCCTCAACCATGAGGATCCATGTGGCATGCCACATACCACCGGAAACAACATGATGTATACTATCCATTCATGGGTGTTGTATATGCATGTGCATTTTCCTTCATGTCCAAATACCTTTATCAATCTTGCGGTACAAAACCCATGACTAGGGTTGACATCAATGACAACAATCAATCTTCCAACAGAGGGGTAGCCATTAAACCCATTGATTTTGTTTGTAGGATGCAAACCACCTCAAATAGATTTCCAAACAATTTTTGACTTCTTTAGTTTTCCCATCATTCTAAGGATGATATGTTGTGCTGAGATGGATATGGGTTCCCTTCAGTCCAAACTATTCTTTCCAGAAAGTGTTCGTAAAAGGTTGGGTCATGGTAGAAAACAATAGAATGAGGCATGCCGTGGAGTTTGAAGATATTATCCACAAAACTTTGAGCCATGGTTGATGCTATGAATGGGTTTTTAAGAGAACATGAATGAGGATATTTGGAAAGAGGAACCACTACTACCATGATTACTAACTTATTTCCTGATTTAGGTAAGCCAACAATGAAGTCCATAGAAATATCTATCAAAATAGTAGGTGGCATTAGAAGTGGTTGGAGTGTTCCCAGAGATTTGATTGTCTCACCTTTATTGCATTTCCAGGTATCACATTCAACCATAAAGGTGTGGATATATTTTTTCATACCATCCTAGAAAAAAAATTGTTTGACTCGTTCATAGGTTTTAGTAAAACTAGAATGCTTAGTTGTCGGTGAAGCATGAAACTCAGAGAGCACGATGAATTTAAGGTTCAATTTTTTTCTTATATATAGGAAACCCTTATAACGAAACTTTTCATGGTTCCATGAGTACCCTGGAGAATCTTGAGGATGCTACTATAGTTTTTGGATCAGCCTAGAAAGTTTGGGGTCTTGCAACCATCCCTCACGAACCTCCTGAAGGCAATCTATGAAAATGAATGAGAGGGAAAAAATGGACCCATCTTCTTCATATTCCCTTGAAAGCACATCAACCACCACATTTTCTTTTCTTTTTTTATAGAGGATCTCATAATCATATACAAACAACTTGGTTACCCATTTTTGTTGCTCCAAGGAAGAAATTCGTTGTTAAAGAAAACCCTTGAGGATTTGATGATCATTTTTACTTTGGAAGAATTGCCCCAAGAGATAAGGATGTCAGATATCCACAACATGCAAAATAGCCAACATTTCATTTTCATAGGTGGATTGGCCCAAATGGTGCTTAATTTTTTTTGTTGTTGGTGAAATCCAAAGGTCAACCATCTTGTATGAGTACAACCTCAATGCCTTTCCTTGAGGTGTCCCATTCCATTACAAAGGTCTTGTTGAAGTCAGGGAGAGACAAAACAAGAGTAGTGCATAGAGCCACTTTCAAATCTTGGAAGGAATGGTTGGATACAAGAGCCCAATTGAAAGCATTATTTTTAAGGAGCACTATGAGGGGAGCTGCAATTTTTCTATAATTATGAACAAACTTGTGATAATATCCCATCAAACCTAGGAATCCATGCAAATGTTTAAGAGTTTTCGAGCATGACCAATCCTGCATAGATTCAATATTCTTTGGATCCACCCTAACACCATCCTTTTCGACAATATGTCCTAGGTGATCAACTTGAAAGGCTCCAAAATCACATTTAGACTACTTAAGAAAATGTTTGTGCTAAGATAGCAACTGCAGAAAGGACGAAATAGATGATTCATGAGACTTTGAAAAGTGGAGGGAGAATTACAGAGGTAGAATGGAATAACCAAGAACTCATAGTGACCCTCATGAGTTCTTAATGCAATCTTGGGAATGTATTCTTATTTCATACGAATCTAGTGGTGGTCAGAATGGAGATCAAGTTTGGAAAAATATTGAGCACCACTCAATTCATCCAAAAGGTCAACAATGACAGGAATCGTAATTTTTTCTTTAATTGTGAGTTTGATGAGGGAAAAAAAATTAGGAGACATGCACCAAGTACCTTCTTTGTTGAGTACCATGACTACTCGACAATAATGGGGCCTGGTATTGGGGCGGATGACACCGACTTCTAGAAATTCTTGAACAATATCCTCAATTTCATTCTTTTGGGTAAAGGGATGATGATAATGGAGAATATTTGGGGGAATATTTCCTGAAACTAGAGGAATGGAATGATCATGGACACTGCGAGAAGGGGGAAGTCATTGGGGGGTTTGAAACACAACTTGGCGTTGGGAGAGGATAGACTGGAGGTACGTATGGACAAAGGTTGTTTCAATCACCTGAATCGAATGAAGATGGTAAATAATTCCATAATGATCTTTTCTAAGGATATTTTCCATTCGGTGGGAACTGATGATCTCTTTTGAACCTACGGTGATGGCCTAGAACTGGTGTTGTTGGGCCTCCGACTAGAATTGCATGGTTATTTTTGGGAAATCCATGGTGATAGGGACGAGAGTGCATAACCATTCAAAACCATGTACAATGTCATAACCTCCCATGTCAATAGAAAAAATATGAGATTTCAGGTGGTATTGACCAATTTGTAGGCATATATTTTCACAATGCAATCCACATTTCATGGAACCCCATTATCAATCATGTTTTGGAAATTATTAAATGGACATACATAGAAATTGACTTCTTGGGAAATGCAACAATGAATAAAATTATGGGTGATGCCACTTTCAACAAGAATGATGACTTATCGATGCTTAATGTAGGCAATTATCTGGAGGGTTTGGTGAGTAGATAAACTAGTGAGTGCATTTAGGGAAATCATTGGTTCAACTTCCTAGGGATCAGAGGGTGGATTAAGATCAGCTGGTGAGGGTAGCTCAGGTACAAGGGAAGCATCTGCCTCTTCTTTAGAAACATCCTCTGACATAGGCATACAAATATTTTGTTCCTTACACTTGTGCCCTGGAAAATACGTCTCATCACAATTATAAAAAAGACTCTTAAGTTGGAATTTAACCATTTTCCCCTGAGTCAATTTCTAGATTTTGAGGGGAGTATTAGGAGGGGTGGGAAGGGTGGTTTTATGGAAAGGAATAAAGGGTGTTTCTTTAGTTTGGGATTAGACCATGGGTGATTTTAAGGGCTAAATTTCCCTCATGGGCTAATTTTCCATGGTTTTTCCCAAAACAATATCCATTATTCTAAAAATGATTCGACCAAATTCTATAGGATTAAATTGTTTTACCTTAAAAATCACCAAAATTTTATACAAACTATATAAAATCCTTAGAAATTTGAATGTTTTTACAAAAATATCGCCAAACATTTATAGTTGGCATATGAAGGATTAGTAAGATTCGCGAAGGTTTCTACATTTTAGAATCAATTTCCATCCTTAAAATCATCCTTGACAATGACTTCTCTCACTCTCAATACTCGCGATCGGGAGGTGAGGTAATTTAGGGCAGGTTATGGGCGTACGGGTGAAGGATTATGAATTTTAAGTTTGTTTGTATATATTTGATAAACTATATATTATATAAATTATATTTATATAAATTATATATTATATAAAAACCTGTAATGTACATGGTAACCCATATCCCCTCGCCTTTCCTTGTGATAGTCTCCTCCAATGCCCCTTTTAGAAAAAAAATGTCCCATATTAAATAATATAAAATGAATCCAAATATCAAAATGAAACCATCGCTTGAACTATAAGAAGCATTTCTATTGTGCACAATCCTTGAAATTTGTTTTCTAATCCTCCTATAGGGCATACATTTCACTTGCAAACCATGTAACATTGTTCAAAGCCACATGCACAGCCTCTAAGCCCCATGAATAATGTATTAGGGACTAAATCCTTAGTTCTTCATCCCTAATTCATGGCTTAGGCCCTAAGGATCATTCTTGTTGTGCTCAATATTTGAAGTTGGGCCTCTAATCCTCCTTGTAATTGCAATTCATGTGTCTCGTCATGACCAAGTAGCCTTAACAATGTTCCATGTACCCAAAAAAAACATGACAAAAATGACCTATTCATTGGAGCCTTTGGCATGACTGGCCAATGTTCTATGATGCAACTAGCCTATTTCAAAATGGGAATTTGAATCATATATATGTCCATAAGAAGCATGGGAAATTTATTCATTAATATTTTTTAAGGGAAAGGAAGACAATGGAGTAGATGACATGTCAAACAAAGGCACTCATTTTTTCATTTGTTGAATTTGGTCACTTATAGGAGTTTTATAGGGATATAATCGAGAATATCTTAAGGGCCTACATCCAATCAAATGGTATGTTAAAATTTGGATCCATAATTCGTTTCATGTGTAGCTCACAAGAATAAATGGCCTCCACATAGAACCATGTCCTCAAGCATAGCATGGAAAAAATGAACTAGTAATTAGAGCCTTTGTCATGACAAGTCCATACAAGCAAAAATTGAAACAAAATCAATGTTGACCCCATTCATATGTCACTTATAAGCAGGGTCAAGCACATGATCATGCACGCCTTACTTTTGGGTTTTGATAGAATAACCAAAGAATATTTGATTGTCGAATTCTTTGTTTGAGTCATGTTTGAGTCCAGAAACCCTCTCATACCATCAATGCATGTGTGTTGTACTAACATGTCATGAAATTTTAGTCCATACAAGCACAAATTGAAAAACAATTCAACATTGTCCCCATTCACATTAATTATTCTATAGGCTTCTTGTTTGATTATCGAATTGTATGTGTGAGACATGTTTGAGTCTGGAAACCCTCCCATACCATCAATGCATGTGTCTAGTCTAAGAATGTCAAATTTCAGTCTATACAAGAAAAAAATGAAAATATTTCAACGTTGGCCCCATTCACATGTCATTTATATGTGTTGGTTTCGGGTACATGAGCATTTTAGAGGGGGAAATTACATATTTGTTACCACAAAGGGGGAAAAGTTATCCAATTGTAAGAAATGGTTTAACATTGAGCCATGCATGAAAGAGAGTGTGATTAAATGATGTTTTTTAAGAAAATTCTAAATTTGGAGGTAAGGAAATATCTAAAAGGTCTTCCCTAACATCATATTGTGAAATATTTTATTGTGTATTTATCTTTAGCAAACTCTTCACTATTGCACCCACGACCTTAGATTGCCTAGTTTTAATAATAGATCCAACAATTGATTCTTGGGTATATACACTTAGCACTTCATGATGGGATAGTAGGAAACATGCTTGGGTTGGATATGATAGAAACATTTCTCATAGACTCAAGAAAAATCTTAAATTTAGTTTTTTTCCTTGTATGCCCAACTTCACTTATGGGGTTAGGAATAACTATAGGAGATATACTTCCATCAACATCTAGAAGTTTATCTTGAAAATAATTCTTTAGCACTTACTCAACAAGAGATGTTTCTTATTCCTTTGCATTGTGAACAACCACATACAACCCTTATTTGAAAAAAATCACCCAAATCATTTGTAGGGAATCACACCTCATGCGACACCATATATGTGGATTGTTCTATTAAAATTTGTGCATATAAATATCTCCCATATGCACCACATGGAATATTGTTAAAAAGTGGCCCACATTGAAAAGGATGATTTCAATTATGTATTATTTGATAGGCATGAGCCTACATATTAGGATTAGGACTTTAACTTAGACCAACTAGGACTAGGAATACAACTTAGACTAGCCCCAAGTCCCCATTGTTTGGGACCCCATTTCATTTTATCTTTCATGGTTTATGCCTAGGGATTTATGGAATCATACATGAAATATGTGATATAAAAATGGTCATTTCAAATGTGTTTGTAACATGAAGTATGGTTCTCATGGTTGTCCAAGGAATGCTCTAGGGTCAAACAACAAGGTACAAGATCATATAAATTTCCTTAGGGACGCATGGGCCATTCATCACAGTAATTTTTCTAGTGTTGATTAAAAAATGAATGAAAAGAGGGATTTTTAATCACAACTATGACACACATACATTGTATATATAATGTAGAACCTGAAATAAAAATGAAGAAAGGTTGATGCAAACTTAAAACTTGTGTCAAGCTATTTGTGTACATTGAAAGAAAAATAGGGTTTATGGTTTACATGATGAATTGATGATGGAAACAAGTGGGTGTGTGAGTCAAATTTTAGTCCAGAAACCCTCCCATAACATTAAGGCATGCAAATAGTTTATCCATGTAAAATTTTAGTGCATACAGAAACAGTTTGAAAAAATTTCAACATTGGCCCTATTCACAGGTCACCATTGCCCATGTCTAGACCTAGTACAATGTATGTTCATTGTTCCTTTTAAAATTCATTAATAGTACACATGTTCCCGCATCTAGTACTGTATATTTGAGTCTAGAAACCCTTCCATATCATTAAGGCATGTGAACAATCTATCCATGTCAAATTTCAGTGCATATAGAAACATTTTGAAATAATTTCAACATTGGCCCCATTCACATGTTATTGTTGCCCATTAGGTTACTGTTGAACTATATTACATATGATAATGAATATCCATATGAAAAATCAAGCTACATGGGCTCTTGGTGATAAATATTATTAGGATGGGTGCCAAATGGAAAAATTGTACTACTCTAGGGTAACCCATCATAGCAAGGCTCCACCATTAGATGTTTTCAAAGTGAAGAAGATGGAATAATGTACCAATGTTCAATAGGGATATTCCTAAGACAATTTTAAGGTGGAAAAAGGTTTAAATGGAATAGTGCAGAGGGAAATGATCCTAATTCTATATGAAAGTTCAAGAATATACCTTACTCATCTAAACATGGCTAAGAAAATGATCTATAGGTACCATACAATTCAATGCAAGGTCCTACACCCAAAACAAAAACTGGAAAGTTATATTAGATACTTCATGTCAACACGAAATAGTTTGAAAACATCTCGTTCAATGGAAACATCAATAATCTTAAGTATGGAAATTTAATCCAAGGTATCTTCTTCAAGTCAGAGGTGTTGTGGGTAGAGATGAATCAAAATGATCAATATTTCCAAAGGGATAGAGTATAAGGGAATGGTAGTAGTGGAGTAGATAGACCTAGGGTGAAATTCAATACGAGATCCATTATGGAGGTTATCCTAAGGACTATATAAAAAGGTCATGGCCTCTAATAATTTATCATCGTTAGGAAATATCATGGTCAAAGAAGTAGGACCCGACACTTTTTCACATAGGGGGTGAAATTGGATTTGTTACCCTTAAGGGTAAATTAAAATGAAATGAGGATGAGCTGGGATGATATATAGAGTGGGTGTGTGAGTAATATTTGAATTTGGAAACCCTTCCTAACCAGCCTGATGGGGATGAAATGCGGCCACATAGGCGACCACATAGGTTGATGAAATGCCTATACAACCCCAAATTTCATTAGAGTCATGTTGGGAAATATGTCTTATGAATTGATACTTGAACTCACTTTCACCTAAACTCCCTTTCTGCTAAACTCACTTTCAACCTATAAGATAACTCTTTCCAGGCGTTTGAAACTTACCCCAAACATATTAATTCCTTTGATGAAATATTTCCCTCTTCTGCTTGTGGTTGTTTGTGTAGATAGATAGGATATCAATAGAGTGGAGACAGAAAGGCCTACGAGGTCCTATAGGAGAATCTACATAGAGCAGTAGAGGTGACAAGGTGCAGACATTGTTATATTAAACTTCTTTAATCTCTCCTTCTTTGAATCCATACTTCATTGTCCAATTATTAAGTAGGCCTAAATTGTTCTAAATCTAATCCTAAGCCACTTATTATCATTCCTTAATGGGTTCAAGTAGTACATGATTACGCACAGTCGTGCAGAGCTCCTCTTGATTTCAATAATAGTTCATTCTCTACTAAATAGGGGAAACCACGTGAAGGTGGAAGCTCTAATTATGCGCCCCCCCACCCCCACATCACTCTCAATTTCCCCATACCTATTTTGAAATTATAAAGAACATGTAACATATACTCTATTGTAAAAAATAAAAACATATAAAGATCATATAAAAGATATAAACACATACCTCTTCTTTTCAACAACTAAATATCATTCATCTTATTCATCATCCAGCTCAACATCTGTATCAAGATCTGGTTCAGAATTGATATTGGTGAAAGGCTCATTCATATCAACATCATTTTCGCTAATATAGTAATCGATATCGTCAATGAGATCCTCATCTGCTACATTTGGATTATGAACTTCTTCAACTTCTTCATCTGACACATCGACTATAGCCACGTGCTCCTGATCTGCATAATCGTGATCTTCTTCCTCGTTATTATCTTCATCCTCGAATACATGATTATACTTTATTGGTCTTCCTCTTGGATCATATCTAACAACTTATGACCAACATGTTTTACTAGGTACCTCTGAGTAAAATAATTGCTCACATTGACTTGGAAGAACATAAGGCTATGTACCTAGTTCAAATGCCCTTGTATTAAACATGGTAAATCCATTATCATGCTCAATAACATTTCTTTCAGGATCACTTTCATGCATCCGTAGCCTATACCATTTCACCTCAAACAAAACTATTTTAAAGGAATTAAAATCACACTCAATTATATCCTCCAAATGCCCATAGTACTTATTCTTAGTTTCTTCCATATTTCTGTCACTTCTAGAGGAAACATTGGTGACCTTAAACACTGAATTTATCCCACAATATGAGGTTTTCATCTTATCATCCAACATTTTTATACGAAATTTACGACCATTACACCACATAGCCTTGTGATGTTTCAACTGCAACATGGACAACAAGTAAAAAATACATTGCCAATTAATATACCTCATATAGGACTTAGTAAATATATATTTCAAAAATTAAACAAACCAAATACATTGAAAAATTGGGAAATAACTAGGAAAATGTGGGTAAACAAATTACTTTATTGTTTGTCTTTTAAACCAAAGGCTAAATCAACTTCCCCTGACATAAGATCAGGAAATGGATCTCAATGATGATGTGTTGTTTTAATCATCTTACTCACCCCTTCCAATGATAACCTATCGAAGTATTCTTCAGTATATTCTATCCAATGCTCCATCCAATCAAGGTTGTTTGCAGTGTATACATGTAAAGCATCCCACTCTCAAGAAACTATATGATCAAATAACAATTAATATCATTAATTAGCTATTGTTAATAAAGGAATAGTTTAATATAGTTCAATATGCACGAATAAAAAATATAAAAAATTAGTATGATAAAATAAAATTGGAAAAATAAATGTGTAATATATTATATCTACGTCAACATATAATAATTACCTTTCACATTCCTCATTTTACCTTTCCCCAATAGGACCTCCCCTTCAAATTTGTTGATGGAGTCGAGATGCCAAATGCAAGGCACATTCATATTTTCTACTAATTTAGGTAGATATTGACTAATATACACCATGCATTGATATACCATATATCCCTCAACCATAGAACCCTTAGGACGTGCTCTTGGTCTAACAAAAGCCTTCAATGACTTCAACTGCCTCTCCACCATCTACATCGACCTTGTGTGTATTGGTCCACATAATTCAATATCCTCAACTTGGTGTATGAGGTAGTCTTCTTGTGCATTGAAAAATGCTAGAGGTAGATATTGTTTCGTTTGACACATTAGTCGGGGAATTTCTCTCTTCCAATACCTTATATATTCTTTATGGATTTCTTTTGATGAAATCCACCTACAAATGTTGATGCAATAAAATATAATCAAGGCATACATAAATTTGCAGATAAAACATAATATTTCAATAAGTTCTGCTACAAATCACATAAGAAATACATTTTCCATATAAAACATTACTTACCTCATGTATTTCCCAAGTACATAAATAATTTGTTTTATGTTGTTGTCAAAGTCATATAGGAGAGATAAAGGTAGAACATACTGTAACAAAAAACAAGTAATTATTATTTGTTTCCAAAAAATGCATACCAATAAGGAAATATATTATAACCTACTAATTACCTTAATGAATGTATGCTAGTCATGTGTTTTAACCCCACCAAAATCACCTTTTTCTGTTAAGATATTTTGTATTTTTTATGAAAACCCCATCGGAAACCTAATTTTTCGAATGACCTCTTTTACAATATTGCTTTGTTGCTCTGTCAATAACCAAGGAAGACTAGTATTATATTCATGACCATCACCATTAGAATTAATAATAACACTTTGCAATGCATGATTAGCTTCATGGATGTCACTATAAATATTTCCAATTCTCTCTTTCTCAGTCCTTCCATCTAATATATTCCATAGCAATTTTGTTATGTTCTTCCCGATATGCATTGTATCAAATAGATGAACTATTTGTAGGTGCTCGTAGTATGGAAATCTACTGATTTGCATCGGGTAACTTTTCATTCCTCATGGAAGTCGATTCGTGCCTTAATGACATTCATGAAACATCAAAAAAATGAAATTAATAGTAATTAATCAAACAAAATGAAATTAATACTAATGAAATTAACCAAAGATTTATATAATATACCATACATAAATAATTTGCATACCTTGATGATTTCTAATATATTCCAACTTCCATAGGTGAAGTGTCATTCTTCTTGGTTTTTTTCCATTCTCTTATTTACCATTGAATTTTTCTGTGTCTGTAGTTCGATAACTATGGTTCTTAGGCAGAAAGTGCCTATACTCATCAAACACTTCCTTCCCCAAACTCCTTGAACGACGAGATTTTATCTTGGGACCACAAAATGGGCATGCAAATTTACCCTTTGTTTGAAGAACTACAAGATATATGAATTAATGTAGCGAATTAGAGTTACAATTTAAAATAATGCATGATATTTTCAATAAATATATATAATATTAAATCACAAAAGAAAGTGACAATATACCACAAAAATTTGTTAACTCGGGAGCATCATGAATTGTCCATGATAGTATTCCATGGAATTGAAATCGTTTTTGCCCTATTGGTCTAGAGATGTCATACATAGTGACACTAGCCCATAACTTCAACAACTCATCGATAAGAGGCTCAATATATACGTTCATATCTTTAACCTGGTACTTACCTAATTGGTTCAGCATACTGCATGATTAATTATACTTATCTAGATGTCGTTATATATAAAAGACATAATTACCATGCACGAAAGAAAAAAATGAAATATTTTTTCATACTTTAAAGAAAATAAAAGGTAATTAAATACCTCGAACAATCATTTCCAACATTGTGTGCTCTCTCTTGATCGATATCCAAGGAGGAAGGTTATTGTTTATAACAAAAACAGGACACATTGAGTATGTAGAACGAATCTCTCCAAATGGATTGACACCATCAGTTGCCAACAAAATTCTAACATTACGAGGTTCTTATTTAAAAATTGGCCACTTTTCTTTGACGTACTTCAATGTAGAACCATCTGTAGGAATTCAAAGAACATTGTCTTGACTTCTGTTCTTTGCATGGAAATCCATAAACTGTGCTATACTTTGGCACCTGAACAATCGCTGGAAACGTGGAATTATCAAAATATAACGAAGAACTTTGTGAGGCACCTTCTTTGAAACTTTATCGGTTCGATATCTACTTATTTGACATTGTGGGAATTCATTTTCTAATGTGTATTGTCCATAGTATATGATGTGATCATTAGGACATGCATTAATAGCTTGATACTCCATTCCAATTTCTTTCATAATCACGGATATTTATCGATATGTGCATGGAAAAATATTTGACATAGAAATTCACCTAACAATATACAAAATTCAAAACAATAAGTCAATGTAAACAATATTAATCATCAATATTGCATCCATACTTTACAAATTAGAAAACAATAAAAATATAGGAAAAAATTGAACCTTTTAAGTATTTGTGAACATGCAGGCATAAATAATTAACAAATTAAATACCTTAGTATATGTGTGAGGAATGTGTTTGATAAACCATTCAAAACTTTCAAGTTAACCAACAACAATATAGAATATAGAATATTTGTTGTTGAGCCTTCATAAGGAGGTTGACGTGACTTCTCAAGTAGAGGATCAACATCATAACTATCATCCTAGTTGTCCTCATCCATTAGAGAAAATGTGTCTTGGATCAATCTATGTATCTCATCTTCCTGATTTGTATCACTAACGTTATCTCCATCCATATCATCATTAATAACTTGATCAATATCTTCAATATTCTGATCTTGAAGTTCATCACCCTGTAAAGGAGTATTTCTGCTAGTACTTGGCAAATAACTATCTGGAGGTTGACATTTTGGGGGCATCGTCTATATATTTAAAAAAAACATAGAAAAGTTAGTGTGTATAGAAAATATAAAAAAAAATGATAAGAAATATTACTAAAATTCATGACATGATGACTATTACAGATAATACATTAAATATTGAATCCTCTTACCAAGGGATGATATTCATAACCCCCTTTAGTGTGCCCCTTCTCCCTATAATGTCTTTCAATTTTTTTTATTAAAAGTATTCTTCTTTGCAAGCCCCTGCAATCATAGCAAGGGAAATAACATTTTCCATCACCCCTCACCCCTAATGTTGCTCTAAACTGAGCAAGCTTCTTGTCATTTTCGTTCATAGTGACAAATCCTTGTACTGATAAGTAATTATCTTACTTACACCATACCAAATAGTAAGTTGTCAATTTTTTATATTTTAGCTACTCCATAATATTTTATCTACTTCTTTCAATTATGATATGTTTATTTATAGTGACCTACAATTCTCACAATTATTTTTTCTAAGACATTTTAACATGCTTTTTTTTTTTATTATCGATTAACTATTAAGATCGATATGCTTCAATTTGTACTTTAGAGTAGTGTGTACTGAATCACCATGGAAAATAATTACACACCATTTAATGAAAGTGGTCAAAATTTCTCAAACTTGAATCACTCGATACCATACACTAGCCTCTATGTTGTTTTGTAGAGAAAATGTCAATCTTTGAAATTCACCACTAAAAAATGAATACCATCCACTTGTCATCCACAATTGGGTTTGGTTGGTTTAAATTATGATGTGTTGATTTGCAACTACATACAATGGTCACAATTTTATGCTACTTATAGTGGTCACGATTTTATTTTCTAAGACACTTTGGCATGTTCTCATTTTTCATTGTCTGACTAGTATATTTCATCATGTTATTGTAGATTTCATCATGAAATTTTTATATTTTAGCTACTCCTTATTAATAGTGTATAAAAAAGTTACATCAACTACAAACTAGAGTTAATCACTACATCTAGAATTGCGTGTGATTATAAAAAATTGAGAGAAACAACATCACATAAGAATACAATGTTATATGRCTAWCCTAACCTAATACTAGACTAAAAATATGAMATTAATATATATAGSMACAACRTCATAGAAACAMAAAAGTTAGAGAGCTAACAAGGTCGCTAAGGGATAGGATTAGACCTAAGAGGATTTTTTTTCCACTTTCTATTTCAAACATTAGTCCAATCGGTAAAGTTGTTATGAGTTGGTGGTTTTGTAATAAGGATTAAATTTACATAAGGAATTACAGGCTCAAATTGATCTAGATTGATAATGACATCCATTTTTAATGTTTGAATTGTCTTATTGATGGACTAATTTTCCCTCTTCTTATAATACTTCTTTGGAAAATATTTTTCTTGATATTTCACATGAATTTCCATAGAATATACTAACTAGATCCAAAAACCAATGACATAAAATTTTGAAATATGGTAATGCACATATCATATATTATCAAGGGAAAAACAAGCTACATGAAATTTCATTTGAACAAAAATTTACAAGTTAAATGAGTATATGTAAATAAATAAACATACTAACCTTGCAAGTTCAAAATCCAAGCTATTTAGATAGAGAATTGGATTTGTTCAACCAGTGGGTAACGGAAAAAATAAACAACTCAAACAAAATCCACGAACAGTGTCGCAACTATATCAAATGTATCGCAAAGCCTCTTAAATTCAGGTATATATAGATCAATTATCGTTGATATAGCGACGAAAATGCATGAGCTGACCCACAAAAATTCAACTAGTCATTGCAAGCCATGTGTGTTAGTAGGTGCTTTTTGAGGTAGGCAATACTCGTAGATATAGCGACAAAATTTCGTGGCAATAGTGACGAAAATCCCTCCTAATTTAAAAAACACATACTCGTCGCTATAGCGATGAACTTTCGTGGCAATAGTGACAAAAATCCGCTCAATTTAAAAAAAAAAAAAAACATGCAAATAATGGAAACGTGGAAATTTTTTGTGGAATTATCCGCCCATATGTATTAGTGACATGATCTTTTTGGGGAGGCCATGGGGTTATTTATTTAAAGTAAATATATAAACAACTCTTTGGTATGTTTGAGGGTTCACTTACTCTTCTCCATTCACTCTTACACTCTTCTCACTTTTTTATTCTACGTTCCTCATTCTTTCTAATTCGTGTTCTCTTGGTCTGAGCATGGAAACTAATGGCTAGAAACGGAGAGCCATTGCTAGATGGTTGTAATAAATTATTGATCATTCCGGGAAGGAATGGATGTCTATGTGCATGTGATTGATGGAATTTCGGAAAGAACTGTCCACACCTGAGAATCTTTGGATTTTCCAGCAGGGAGATTTCTTAACCAACAACAGTGGATCCCTGCAGAGAAATAGAACAGCTCGAGGGATTGCATGGCACAGAAAGGGGTTCATTTCTTTGGGTTGTGCAGGATGAAAGGGAAAGAGAGCTGGAAATTAGGATTTTTGTGGAGTTGGGAAACTTGAGAGCTAATTAGCCAAATGTTGTGTGTTTTATATTTGACCTAAGCCCCCATCCTTGTGGATTCATAGCCATGGATATGGGGTAACCTACTATTGAAAATTGGAACAATAGTGTTTATGGTCGGGAGGAACGTCCTTGGTCTCAGCCAATTGGTGAATGTTTACTTGAAAAGATAAGTGATATCTGTGTTTTATGTATAATGTATATTTTGTTATGTATATTTATATAGGAGATGTAATTTTGTGTGCATTCTTGTTGGTTATTGATGAGCATGGAACATTGTTCATTTATTTTATGTTGTATCATGAATATTGTTTTCTGCATGTGAATCTTTCATGCTTCTTTATTAAAATAATTGTTGTCAGAATTCGAGATCAATTTTGAAGTGAGTTTTTGAGGTAGCGTGCCTAGCCTGTGGGTGGATGGGTACGTTACAGATTGATATTAGAGCTTTTGGTTGAAACATCAGACTGGTATGGGTCGAAACAAGTGTGAAACGGGAAAATTTTTTGTCACATATTTTTATTCTGTACGAGTTTGGAGAAAAACATAAATATTAGAGAGAAAAATCCTCAAATTTGTGAAGAAGACCCAAGTTGAAATGAGTCAATATTTTCTGAGCAATTTAATTGATTTGATATGAAGAGTTGTAAAGATGAATTCAACTTGGAAGGTTGAAGAAAATTGTATATTAATGGTCATTGTAGTGCAGATAAAAGTTCAAAGAATCAATGACCCTGATCCGTTCTTCAAAAAACTTTAAAAATCATAATGTTTTTAAAGTTTTACAAAGTTAGAAGATTGACAAATGAGATTCATTTCGATGGTCTGAAAACGAGGAAGAGTGACGGTCCGGATTCATTGAGGAATTTTTCCAAAATTTCTCAGTGTTTAAGTTCGCCAACAAAGATCGTCGATGGCCGATGGTCGGGAATCAACAAGTTTGGCGAAGTGTAAAACTTCAATGAATTGGCATTTGAAATCACCCATGGCCGATGGTCGAGGATCGACAAGTTTTGGCGAAGTGTTGAAGTTTTCCAAGAGACATATTTGATCGCCGACGATCTATGGTTAGTGATAGATGGGTTTGGTGAAGTGTTGAAGTTCGCCAACAGAAATCGTCGATGATCGATGGTCGAGGATCAAAAAGTTTTGGTGAAGTGTAGAAGTTCAAAAATAAAAATCATCAACGGTCGATTGTCGGGAATCAAAAACTTTTGCGAAGTGTTGAAGTTAGGGCATCAAACATCTAAGATCATTGATGGGTCGAGGATTGGAAGATTTAGTGCGAAGTTTAGATTCTTCCAAGAGAGACTGTCGATGGTCGATGAGGGAAATGAGGGTGATGATGTGTCATTCCACATCAGCAGATATGGCATATCATCGATGGTTGGGATTCGATGATATTTGTAAACATTCCTGGTTTGTTATGAGAAATGAACGATGGTTGATGGCCGGTCATCGGGCATCGGTGAGATTCATGGGTGACTTTTGGTTTGTGAAGAATAATGGTCAATGGTTGATGGTCGATGATCGGGCGTCGAGAGCATGGTGGAAAGGTTTGGTTCGTAAAGGAAATCAATTATCCTCAATCATTGATCGATTATAGAGAGAATATCAATGGTCCATAATGCTTCTGACTTGAGATCGACAATGCAGATCTCATTTAGGCAAAACTGCTCCACAGTTTCAAAA
Organism: Picea engelmannii; assembly: GCA_009831015.1. Lineage (NCBI taxonomy): Eukaryota > Viridiplantae > Streptophyta > Pinopsida > Pinales > Pinaceae > Picea > Picea engelmannii. The sequence goes on from ML785420.1 coordinate 354,559, forward strand.
AAAAAAAAAACATGGAGCTATTTTCTTATTTTGGCCATAACTAGAGAATATTAGGTCATATTTGGATGAAACTTATGGTTTTTTTCCACAGAGACAGGATCTACAAAAGTGTTAGAGAGGGTCATTGTCCATTTCTTCTTAGATTTGTCATAAATTGTAAAATAGTGGTTTTTAAAGATCTTGGTCCAGACCACTCATAGAGGTCTAGATTAGGTTGAAACTCTTGTGGAGAGTCTAGAAAGAAGACACACAAATAACTCACGATGGAACTGAATAAATCCTAAGGGGATTGGAATGGGGATGTTGAAATAGGCCAAAATCCACTATTTCAGACCACTTTTGGGGGATTTTTGAGATTTTCAGAGCAGCAAAAGTGGCCTTAGATGAAAAAATTGGAAATTTTTATTTACTTGACATTTTAAATAATGACCAGGAAAAACAATTTTTTTTTAGTGATTTTTTTCCAGAAGTGCACATATTGAGAGATAGTCAATTCTGCTAAAGCTACTAAGTCTCGAAAAAGGAGTGAAAAAGGACAAAGTTCCAAATTCCAGATTGTGGTAGTTTTTTACTGGAACATCATATTGAAATTATAAGAGTTTTAAGGGATTCCATTTTATTTTTATTATTTATGTCTAATATAAAAATTTCTCTAATTCCTAACATAGTTTCGTATGCAATTGATAGAAGTTGTCACTTCAATAAAATTGCACCAGTGGAGAAAATGCACAAAAATGATGAAAGTGGATTTTTCAGGAAGCCATAACATTCATCTCATAAATCTGATCGGGGCAAGAGTATAGTTGTTGGAAATATAATTTATGGGAGAATAACTTGGAACTATTATAATTTGTAAATCTGTGATATAAATTTTCATAAATTGAGCATAAAACGCACCTGTAGCATTAATTGAATTTTTTTTATGATGTGCATATTTCTAACAAAAATGATTGCTTGTACATTTTCTAGAATTAGAAGTATAACCAAATAATTTCAAGTCTAGAATTGAATATTAGATTCATGGAAGCATGATAGATCTTGTAGAAGTTGGTTGAGGCAATAAAGAGCTACATGGCAAGTAATGAAAAGTGGATAAAGAACTAAAGAAGAGTGAAACTAAAGAATTAGTATTCAACTGCTACAAAATCGAAATGAATTACAAGAAAAGAAAGAAGAATTATCACAAAGGACATGAATCCAACAGAACAATAATGGCATTAATGGGAATATAAAGGAAAATTAAGTCTCCATAGCATCGAAGGTAAAGAGGTGTACATAGCTGCAAAGCTTGATGTGAAAGAGAACAAGTTGTTTAAGAGGTGATGTTTGAATCATCTCTATGTGCCAAGCACAGGAGTTCCTGGGAAGGATTTGGTATATATGAATTAGCTACTTTTATAAAATTACTTAAAGAAAGAAAGTCACTTCTGATATCATAGTTCACAGTGGAAGAAGGATATCAATGCAAAGAAATTAGACATAGAATAATGAATGCTCTTTCACTTGAAAAGTGCCACTGAATGAAAATAGACTTCCATTGGGAATGGTATTAAGTGTGAAAGGTATGGCTTCACAGGGAAATGTTAATGAAGTAATATAATAGAAAACTAGGAGTAATTTTATTTGGTTCAAGAATGTTGTGATAGTAGAGTGATGGAATGCTCTAAGCTACTTCATTCCAAGGTTATGGAATGTTTCATAAAGGAAAATTTTGGATATCGTTTCCTAAGAGAAGTTGTTGCAAATAGAACACCTTGATTAGATTGCAGAATGGCCAAGTGGAACGTAACTATAAATTTTTCATACCATAAACAATTGTTCATAGGAGCAGAGTGGGAGCACACAAGGAGACAAAGATTTGAAGAAATTCAAGGACAACTAGTTACAACATAAATAAATAAATAATAAGTGAACTGAAATAGAAATGTACTAGAGTGCATGATGCATACAATGAAGTTAAAAGCATTAGTATGCATGATGACAGTGAATGCTTGGTGCATATGGTTTTGCATCTGTGCATATGTACATGCTTAGATATGCATATGGCATGCTTGTGGACTTAGAATAGTTTGTTGTTATGCAATCATGCTGTTATGGAAATTGAGCATGAGTAATGATGGATTATGTGTTCAGAAAAAAAAAAATGATATAGCATGGTTAAATATGTGGATGTTGTTGTTGTTTATGACTTCCATCTATGTGAAGATCTATGAGGGTGGAAGGAATGGTGATGGAGGAGGAAACATGTGAGCTTCTACAAATACCAGTTGATCAAGTAGCATCAAGTAGGTTGATAACATACATGTGGCTATGCATTTAGTTTCTTTTGATGCATAGATGTTGAAGGGAATTGAGGTAAGAAGTCCCCTTAGCTAACTTTTCAAGATTCAAATTGATATGTAATGGCCGAAGGCCTAGAGAATGTAAATGTTGTTTATGCTAGAATGTATTTAGATAAAATGATAAGTTGCATAATGTGTTATGATTGGTTATGGTATCATAACCAGGTGAAGTCACGAGATATACTCTTGTTATAACAATGAATAACCATAGACCTAGTCATGTGTGAGACTATGAAATGGTTGGTTATGGAAGGGATATAGTGTTATGTGAGTTCTCAATGGCTTCCCCTATATAGTTGATGTTTGGACTGCAACTTCTTTCTAGACACTAAAGAGCATTTAGGATCTATGTTTCCTTATGTTTTGTATGGGTTGAAGATGAGGGTATCCAACTAGTCAGGTAGTATTGGGAAGAGTTTGGATGATGTGTTGAGGAATTGTTTTGACCTTCCATCTCACCATGGTGGAATGCATGACATAATTATGTGGTATTATGCAGTGAATGCAGGGATGCATTGTGTAGATGTGGCCATGGGTATTGACACCTTGATTTCATTATTTTATTGGTAATTATTTCTTACATTATGAAAAGCATGTGGGGATGAAAATATATAATGATGGATAGCTGCATTATATTTAATATAAATACTATTTGAAGGTGATTCAATTGTTGTTTGTTACAATTCTGAGATTGCTTTTTAGACCTATTGAAAAATTTACAAGTGGTATTAAATGAATTATTAAATGCATTTTGGTGACTGTATACATATAATATATGGCATAGAAATGATTATGCTAACAACTTAAATGATGTGAGTATTTATAACTCGTAAAGTTGAGAAACAGTTCAACACTTGTTAGATATTGCAACCTGAAAGTTGCAAGTTAAAGTAGTTGCATAATGATGAATTACAAAAAATATTTGTTGAGGGAACATAACAATAAAAATATTGATGGCTAGAATAAAGAAAAAAATTGGTAGATAATACATGTGTAGAGAATGATGGGTTCATTCCAGTTATAGTTGGATTAATGGAAGTGATTGAATTGTTGATGCAATCAATTCTGAAATCACTTTGTGAAACTTTGTAATTGTTTCCATGAAAATGCATATTTATTATGATATGCTAACAATGTGTTTGGTTGATTGTAAACGGAGGAAATTGCAACAAGAATGGTATTTTATATGGTAGAAATGTAAGCCCATAAATAAGACCAATTCCTATTGTTGCATGAGCCAAACATTATGAGTTGAAGCTCATGTCTGGAAACTTTATTTTTTCTATATAAAACAATTTTGGAAATTGGAATTTAAAATTTACTAACAATCTGTTTGGTTGCATGTAAATTAAGGAAATTGCATCAATAATGGTATTGGATATGGCATGGATGTAAGCCCATAAGAAATATTGATATCTACATCTATAGAGCCAAGAATTATGAGAAAAATGCTCATGCTAGAAAAATTATATTTCCTCTATATAAACAAATTTGAGAAATTAAAAAAATTGTTATGATATGCTAACAATTGGTTTGGTTGATTGAAGGTTGGGAAAATTGTAGGAATAATTGTATTGGGTGATGTTGCAGCTGCAAGAGACAAATGAATTATGAGCAGGAAGCTCATGCTGAGAAAAAATTGTTTTCCTATATAAAATATATTTGACATTTATGATTAACCATTGTTATAATGATATATCATCATGATTGAATGTTTGTAATATGGATGAGATGTTGGCTATGGAAGATGTAATATCATTAAAAATAGCACTAGAAGGAATTTGAACTCAATGATGAAGGCATAGAATGAAAAAAGTCCAGTGGATTTGTTACAGTTGGAGTTCTTGAAGCCGCAACTCTGAAGTATTCCTGGATTAGTGCACTAGATCCCTGGAGAGAAATGGAACAACGTGAGGGACTGCATGGAAGAGAAAGGGGTTCATTTCTTTGGTTTGTGCATGGTTAATGGGGAATGACAACTTGTTGGTTGGAACTACTGCCAGAAAATGTAAATTGTAAAACATATGTGCATGTTTTAGGCCAAAGTGCCTATGTATGCATGTTTCTTTCTAGGATGGAGTTCCTATGTATATAAGGGTTGGATGGGCTTCCTGTGAAGACTAAAGGATAGAGTCCCTAGAATTGTAAAAACATTACTATGGTGTTGTGCACTGAGGATAATGCCAAAATAATGGGAGGGGGATGTAACACCTCGATTTTAATACCTAGGAACTAGAATGTATTATGTAATTGTGACTTAGGTTGGTGAGCCGGTAAAGTTGAAGAGGGGTCGGAGTGCCTAGAAAATGGAATACATCTATATGTTTTAATAAAATACATCACTAGTTACAAGATAGACGAGAACAAAAGACATAGGGGGATATGATTCCATGAGAGAGGGGGCTTAAGGGGATAAGTCTTTTATTATATTTTATTTACCCATAATTGATTTGATGGAGAAAAGTGGTTACATGAGCTTCTTGGGGAGGCCATGGAGTTCTTGATTTCAGGTAAATATATAAAAATCTCTTTGGGTTGTTTAGGGGTTCACTTACTATTCTCCATTCACTCTTACACTCTTCTCACTCTTTCATTCTAGGTTCCTCATTCTTTCTAATTCGTTTGCTCTTGGTCTGAGCATGGAAACAAATGGCTAGAGGAGATCCATTGCTAGATGGTTGTAATAAATTATTGATCATTTTAGGAAGGAATGGATTCGTTTGTGTATGAGATTGATGGTAGTTCAGAAAGAATTTCCCACGAATGAGAATCCTTGGAGTTTCCAACATGGATATTTATTGACCAGTAGCACTGGAGCCCTAGAGAGAAATGGAATAGCCTAAGCGACTGCATGGAAGAGAAATGGGCTCATTTCTTTGGGTTGTGTGGGATGAAGGGGAAAGAGAGATGGAAATTAGGATTGTTGTGGAATTGGGAAACTTGATATCTAATTAGCTAACTATTGTGTGTTTTAGATTTGGCCTAGGCCCCCATCCTTATGGCTTCATATCCCTGGCTCGAGGGTGACATGTTGTTGAAAATAAAAACAATGATTTCTATGGTTGGGAGGAACATCCTTGGTCTGCAGCCAGTTAGTGAATGCTTACTTGAAAAGATAAGTGATCTATGTGTTTTATGTATAATGTATATTTTTCTACATCTATATATCTATGAGATGTAATTTCATTTGGATGTTTGTTGGTTATTGTTGTGCATGGCACATTGGTCCTTTATTTTATGTTGTAGCATGAATCTTGTTTTGTGCATGTGAGTCTTTCATGCTTCTTTAATAAAATAATTGTTATCAGAATTTGAGATTAGTTTTGAAGTGATTTTTTGTGGTAGCATGCCTAGWCGATGGGTGTCTGGGTAAGTTACATATTTTCTATCCCTTTGCTAAGATACAGACCAACTAGAATGTGTGTTATACCCAGGTAGCTTGAATATGTGTATGACAAATCGACCTCATAAAAAATGCCGAGGGAATTCCCACTTTCTTCAAATACTCATTTAGAACACAAAATTAGATAGAGACTCAAAATCCTTACCTAGGTTGGGATAATATCAAAATGTGTTTACTTGGCATCAAAATATACATGTYACATTTAGAGGAAAAGAGGTTGAGCTCAATATATCCACCTTCTATGTAGAATATCTTCAAACTCACCTATAGATCGAAAGATCCATATTATCCAACCCCTTACCAAAATTAGGGCTTGAGGGGTATAACTAGTTATGGGATCAAAAATGGATTATGTCCATGCTTTCAAAGTTTTAGAACTCATTTTCTTCCTGGAAATCATCCAACTAGGGCCCAATCTACATTTCTCGAATCATGTTCAATTTAGTCTTCTCACCAAGAGGAAAGTTGATTGGTTTCTAAAATTTTTTAACACGACAACATCATTTGTATTTCCTCCTTCCCTCTGCATCATGTAAGACTAACTTCCCTGTATCTTGGGTAAGAGTACCACTCATGTGATGGAGCTCCAATATTTTTCCGATGAAATCAAAATCAGCTATCTTCTCAAGCCTTTGAGCCAAAGCATAATTGGGAACTTTGATATATATGCATGTCTTGTATAGAGTAAAATATTATACAGAGAAATCATATAGTCGACTTTGATTATTTAAATCACTAATACTAAGGATGAAAGCTTGAGGATCACCCAGTTTTTCCCATTTAGTATTCTCTATAGGATAGGTGTGCCAACTTTTAAGGGTTTTGAGAGATTCACCTTCTAGATCAATTGAAGCCTTCATTTATAGGACACCCTCCCCTATATGACATACTAATAGAGCATGTGCCATCTCACCAAAGATGGAAAAAAATTTGTCTTCCATCAACCTTGAACCAAAACTTGCAAACCTCCATGGCACCAATGTGTCATTTGATGGGTAGATTGCTAGATAGGACCAAATTTGTTGTCCTTCCAATGGGTCCTCTAAATAATCTAGGACTTCTTCTTCATGGATCAAAATTCATACAAGAAAAAATTACCTCCAGTCCCCCTCACTTCCATTGTAATCTCCTCACCTCCACCATAGAACCCACCTACAAAAACCCTACCCTATAAATGCCTATCTGAGCCGCATTCATTACCCATCTATTCATTTTCATTGATATTGCTATTAATAGCAATAATGATATTAATATTGATAACCAATAATAATATATAAATAATAAATAAAATGATAAGAAAGAACTAGAAAACCAATCTAAATATCTAAAGAAAATTGAAACATCATAACTATTTTATATGAAAGAAGATAATTGTGTCATAGAATCAAAACCAAAATCAATATAAATTTGTAAATGTGTTGAACTTGCACAGAAAAAATCTAGCTAGCAAATGACATACACAGTTTGCAGAGAAAATATGAGAAAAGAGAAACATGAGAGAAATAATGGAAGAATTATCATTAACCAAATGAATGAATGATAATTTACACATTATATACTTTGTATAACTCAACTAATGTGCACTGGAGGAGAATCCAATGCACCATAGTGGTGGTATAGAGTGATATGGACACACACCAACAGTTATGGGAGTAAACTACCACCTAGTCTAGTCTCTCAGGAAATTATGAAAGTGAACTGCCACCTAGTCTGAGTTAACTAGTCTCTCAGTCTTCAGTTAACTGACTGAAATAGAGTGAAGTGGGGAGGAGATCATGGAATCATGTGTAATGTGCTAGTATGGTGATAATCCCAAGGACAATGCGCATTAGCTGGTGATGATCCTAATGTTGCATGGTGATGATCCCAATGTGGCATATAGACTCCACTGAACTGATCAAACTGAAGTGTGAACTGAAGAGAATATTCTCCTAGAGGAATATTCTCCCCAAACTATAGGAGACTAAATAATGACTAATAAACATAGGGAAAACCTTTGGAAAAAGAAATCCTAGGTTTGTGTGAAGTATCTTCAACATCCCCCCTGAACATCACTATGGTGAAAATAAAGAATTGGTCTAAAAAATGAGGCCATGTTAGGTACTGTTGACGGGCGAAATTGATCGTCTGTCAACTGGGAGAGTGGAACCGGTCCGGGGTTGTTTAATAACCCAAGACGTTTGGAATGAACCACCCTGACAGGTTTAGCGGCTCCGTTAGCCGATCTAAGTCCTAAGAAAATAAAAAGAAAACTACTCTAAACTAACTATTCTAACTAAAACTAACTATTAAAAAAAACTAATAAACTAATCTAACTAAAGCTAACTATTAAAACAAACTAAACAAATCTAACTATTCTATATACAATCTACTATCTAATACTATGCTAACTCTAAGAAATTAAATATCTAACTACTCACAGAAATAAATCTTATTCACAAAATGTACAATATTTACAATTTACATATTTGAATGAAAACCTGAAAAGCTCATTTGTATTCTGTCCTATGACAGTGAGAGCTATTTTTTTTTTTTTCATAATTTTATGAAAAAGAAATAAACTGAAAAATAACTAAACTAAGAAACTAAAATACTAATGCTAACTACAAATCTAAACTACATGTATATTTAACTAAACTACTTAAATTATACTAACAAATTAACTATCAAATAAACAATAAACTAACCTGAAGAAACGCTCCAGGTTTGTCATGTGTGATGATTGTCTTAGCTGATCGGAGGGAGGAAAACCGCACCGAATTATCCAGGAACTTCTCGTAAACTAGAATCTGTTGTGCTCTTCAAATAAAATTACAGGAAAAACAAGACATAAAAACTACAACAATCTTATGATTTATAAATCTCCACAGTTAGATAAACCTGTATGCAAAGATCTATACGAAAGGATTCAAATAACGAAGAAGAGAAATCTGTGATTCATTAACTGAAACCAAATGATTGTTGTACATTGAATAACGAAAGAAATCAGATATGGATAACACATTAATCAAATCATATCATCCCACAATAGATTATGATAGCTAAAGTAGTCTATAATCAACTGCAAACTGACATGCATAAACTTGAAACAAAAGATTGATATTATGAAAGCGAAATTGTAGCAAAACATCAACTCTTGTCTCAGCTTGTATTAGAAATCCATAGCCTGGTTCTCCCACAAGTGAGGATGGTCCTTATTACAAAAAATAATAAGTATTTAAAGACCTCCCATAGGGTAAAACATCCCTGTGGGAGTTATCAAATTGTTTACAGAAAATCTGGGAGGATATCCCAAGTCTGACTAAACTAGGAACCTAAAATAAAACTGAATCACATAAATATCTCCTAGACTGTCATAGCATGTCCAATGCAATTCAAATGTACTTGCAAGAGGTAAGAAAAAATGAAAGTTAGGAGGATATTTTGTTAATGAAAATGATAAAAATCTAATTCTATAGACTAGCTACAGAATCTTGTGATTCTGCAGCTGGTCTAAATCTGACACAGAATCAATTCAAATCTTTAAAGAATTAAATTCAACTATTAACAAGTATCTAATAGCTATTTGAAAGACAAATGAATCATCCAAATTGAAATTGTTATACTAATTTGAGATCAAAACAAGACTAAGATCAATCAAACGACTACAGAGATGCATATACTCTGTTTCATTTGTTGTCACAAAATCAGGTAAACAGAATCGTAATGAACAGTAATGAAATCATTTTCATATCAAATTAAAATCGATACAATTAAACAAATCATAGGAAATCGTATATGTTGCCTTATCAACAGGAAACATGATCGAATCCATACGAAAACAACAAGATCATTTTTAAATTGATATAATTGTATTAATCATAAACCAACGATCCATGCTATTAGCGAATCAAATCAAAACTGGTGTGTAAATTATCACAAATGAAATGATAATAGAATCAATCGGTTGATAACAGGATCTGTAAGAGTTGTCCAATCATTTGTTATTGCTAATTAGGGCAGACAAAATTGATTGACATTCAACGAATTCATTTAGAGATGAACTATTAACTGAATTTCATCATACTAATTCGACAGAGATAACATAAGTCGATCTAGGTTAACAAACTTGTTTTGAAAATTAAAATCAACAGAGCAGCATGAAGTATATTTTCGATACGAATCCAACTCGAAATCCAATCAAAACAAGATCAAATCGAATAGTTTGAGTTTGATATAGTCGTTGTGAATCAAAACAGTTCCAGGATTTGGGTGTAGAGATATTTTACACAGGCCAAATGAGAATATCATTTCCACACAGAACATAGTCGTTTTTTCCAAATCTGAGTCAAACGGAGTTGTATTCCTGATTTAGAATATTACATCTCATAACATATTAAAAGATCATAACAATTCAACTCACAAAATCGTTACAAAATCACACCATAAAATCAGAGCCGATATAATCCAACCATAACGAAATCATACCAAATCAAAACAAGGTCGTGCTCTAATTTTAGCATAAAAACCTTCTGTTTAGATCATATACAAACAAAATCCAATCGAAAACAAAACCTTGATTTCGTTAACTCAAACCAACAAACAAACGAAGCAAATCCAATGAAAACTGATTAATTGCTAAACTGGACATGATCAAATCGTATAACAAAATCATAACCATATTCGATTTTATGACCGTTTTGATAATCAAACCATGTCAAAGTCATTTTGAATGATGGACAGAGATATACTGAGAAATCAATTCACTATATTAATCCAAGCAATTGATAAAACGAAATTGATATCAAAATTCATACCTGGATGACGAGTAGACAATTTGATCATGACATTTTGGAATTCACGAAAGATGTAGCCGATTCAACATTTCTAAAAATGATGGAACCAATGGTTTTTTGCTTCTTGTCATCAGCTCGAAGATTGTCCCTTTGTCTTGTCAACATTGTAACTTGGTTTTCCAACAATTTGATCTTCGACTGTAAAAAGGGAATGTTGGTATAGTAGCATTCCAACCACACGTTACATTGGTCGCATGACGACTGTCCAGGCTTCGAAAATGCAGGTGAGGGTTTGGTTAAATTGCCAAGGGTTTCATTAGGTAGTTTGATGCCTGGGTAGCTAGGATTATTCTTTAGTCACGGAGGCAGGTTAGAAACGAAATCATAGGGTGGCTCGGAGAACAAACCTTAGGAGTAAGGATACTCATAAGCTAGGAGGTGTTAGATGTCAGAGTCCGAGTCTTCACTGAGGACTATGGGCTTCTGCTCAGCATTTGTCTTAGGTTTATTCCGAGCCAGTCTTGATATAAGCCGAGAATTCTTTTTACCTTTGCCATCGACAATAGTGTTACCTTTAATCTTTTTACTCACAGGCTTTTTTATATCCTCAACCTTGTCTACTAAGACGTCGGGTAGGTCAATATCAGGGTCGACCAAGGGTTTGGGAGAGGGAAATCGGACATGGAAAGGCACGAGTGGCCTAACCTTAGTTTCATTAACCACAGGCTTGTCAATTTGGACAGGCTCTGCATCAGCAAAACCATTTTGAGAGATAAAATCTTGCCAACTATCACCATCAAGATTTAAGTGGTGAACAACGATAAGTCCGATTAGGCCATGGTGGAACAAGATACTATCATCCTTCTCTCGTTTAAACCTTTTAGCCATTTTATAGAGGCTACGCTATAATTATAATGGATTATTCAATGGATAACCCATATAATTCATTAACAAACGAAGGTGATAAAGAAAAACTAGCCCATACCGACCTTCACAGGTCACGAACTGTTTAACCACCATCAAAAGATCATGCCACCTTGGTTTAAGCATGGAAATCAGCATATCTCTATCACAGGATGTGACCTTTCATGATATGAACAGTAGTGGCCATGGCACCTCCTCAACTTTAGAGTTTTTGAACCAACACTGGCCTGTGGCTGCTAACCCTATGGCAGAGCTAATAAACTCTTCAGTGATTTCAAGCTAAATGTCGCCTACTTTGTCTCTACAACCATCAAAAGTCAGGGCGAACTATTGTGGAATGAATAGATTAAAACCCTCAAACCTCTGTACAAACGTAAGCCAACCATTATCTTATAAATCTTTCCTGGCGTTATCGAATAGTAGCAAGGATTGACTACCGTTCGGCTCAATTCGCACCACCGGTGCCATGGAGAAGAGCACACAGTGGACTATGTGAACGAGCCAGGGTTTGAATCAAAGCATATGCTGGAGCAGAGTATTCACAGGCTAGAGGTGAAACAGGGATAAGGGATGGCATTAATGACAGCGTGCGAAGGTGGTGGAGTTGGTTCATACATGCACGCGAATCATATCTACAGTACAATCGTCGGTGCTTACAACTCATTCAAATTACAATGCATATGTGTTACTAACATGCCACTTCAATCAATCAATTGAAACCTTTGGTAAATGGATTAACCATTCGTGCAACTAATAGTTATACCATAGTTTTAAAGCTAAACATATAAGTCGAAACCAATACCAAGTGAATGCCAAAGGCTTTGATAACACGAACATGCGGTGTATAGAATGATTCATACCAAGAATTTAACCAATGTGCCAATGCGTTTATATGTATAACAATGTAAATCCAATCCCCAATATATTACAAACTCAATGAAACAAAATTACACAATCAATCGAGGAATGTCAAATGGGTACAGATCAAAAGGTTATGCCAACTGCATAATGATAAGTAAAATGTAAACGAAATGGGCATATCGTCAAGAATGATAACGACAATTCATTGAAGATTTTAATGCGATTTCAAAAGACCAAGTTTTCACACTTACAGTCGTGAAAACAAAAACGAGGACAAGTGTGCAAATAGCGCAAAAATAAATGCGTCGTTTATTTGAGAATTGCGACGAAAAATTAAGGTTTGCAAAACATTGGTGTAGGCAGCTTATAAGGACATTAGAAAAATTTGAATTAGCTGCCAACAATGGCGACACACTGGTAGAAGCAGTTATCTCTGCTAAAGGAACAAATTCAGATTAGGACAGCAAAGATAATTCCAACTCAAAAATAACAACCAGAAAATCGTATAAACATCATCATTAACCAACTATTCTAGCGGCGTTTTTAAAAGATGAAAACCGATAACAGTCTCAAGACAAGCGAGTTACGATATTAAAGATAAAATCTCCAATACTGTTGACATAGCCATTACTGCCAGCAGGCATCCATAGCCTTGACAGGGTTTCCATTTAACCCACTTTGACATCTGTATCCTGCCTAGAAGTTCTAGATCAGAATAAAGGACATTAAGAGGTTTCTTATTTGCAATTTTTCATATACCCGACATTGCTTCGCTGCCAGCAGGACTGTTCAGTACCCCGACGAAGTTATCTTGGCATCATGCATGCATTTACCCGCTGCCAACAGACCTGTTCAGCATCCCGACAGGTTTACAAGCACTTCCCACAACTCTTTTATTGATTTATTTTTTTTTTTTTTTCTTCAAAGAGATATATTTGAGCGGGGTGATGCTGAAAATCATGATATTTTAACATATTTTTTCAGACCTCATCAGAATTTTTTAGCACTGTCCTTTATTAAGATCCAGAGATGTTTTATTTACAAAAACAACTTCCTAAGGCAGGGAGACATCTTCTGAGTCATTCCCTTAAGGAATAGGGACAATGTAAAAAGATAATAGATGATCATGACAAGATTTACTCAGAGATTGAAATCAGTCAACTTCTTTCAAACAACAAACTTTTTCCCAGCACAGATGTAAATTTGATGTTTATACAAATTTCTTATCAGTGATTTCAGCAAAGGAATTTTCTGTTTTCTTTGTCTGAATAGCTCAGTATACAGGTATGTGTATTTCAAAAAACACAAACTCAAAAAAAATCAAAAACAAAAATAAACGAAAAGAAAAGAGAAGAAAAATATGTACATAATATACAAGGGTTGTTATCAAGCAAAGTATATTTTTAGGGCTTGTCCATTCACCGGATAGGTGTCAAGATGCCCTTCAAGATTCTGCAATCTGAAAGAACTGGGACCTAACTTCTCAGCAATTAAAAACGATCCAAGCCACAAGTTTTGAAATTTCGTGTGCTCTCCCTTTCCCTCATGTAGTTTGTCCCATTTCAAGACAAGGTCACCTACTTCGAAGTTCCTATCAAAGGCAAAGTTAGAGTCGAATCGGATTTTGACTATCTGTTGATGCTTATCTAACTTATGTTTATCTTGGGTTCTTACCTCTTCTAGCCTCATCAAAGTGTTAATTCAGTTTTCTAAAGGGGGACAATCTTCTTCTTGTATTTTCTGCGACAATTGTAGTGAAGGAAGAAGGATGTGAGGTGGCAGAATTTCTTCTCTGCCATAAATGAGAAAAAAGGGGGAGTTACCTACAATAGCTTTTGGTGTTACCCTATCAGCCCAAAGTGCGTTCAACAATGCATTGTGCCAATTTTTGTGATTTTCAGCCATCGTTCTCTTGATGATTTTAATCAAGTTCTTGTTTGTTTATTTTGCCAATCCGTTGCCCTGGGGGTAATAGATAGCGGAATACTTCAATTTAATTCCTTTTTCTAAATCGAACTCACTCATATCAAGAGACAAAAAGTAAGAAGCGTTATCGAATACTAAACAGTCAGGGATACCAAAACGAGTGATAATATTCGAAATGAGAAAGGCAATTACCTGACTGGTATTGACAGTTCTTAACGTGGCAGCTTCAGACCATCTGGTGAAATAATCTATGGCTGTTATGATAAACTTATGATGTTGTGATGATGGGGGGTTTATTGGACCTATGATGTCAAGGCCCCACTGCTGAAAAGGAGAGTCTATTGAAACAGGCTGCAAAGGAAAGGTTGGTTTCTGTAACCGCCCTGATGCTTTTTGACAGGTGATACATTTACGACATAAGGCGTGGGTGTCTCTAAAAAGCGTGGGCCAGTAATAACCGGCTCTCAAAACCTTATGGGCAGTGGTGTCACCACCAAAATGGCCACCAGCTTCTCCAGCATGCAACTCTAGCAAGACTTTTTCTACTTCGTCTTTTTCAAGACAGCGCATCAGTACACCGTCAAAACTTTGACGAAACAGGATACCATTAACCAAATGAAAGGAGGCTAAATTTAATATCAACGCTCTTCTCTTGGTGGGATCCAGGTGATGGGGGGCTGACCCATGTTCAAGAAAGAATCTTATATCGTCATACCAAGAACTGGTGCGGTTTTGTGCGCAACAGATTGCATTTTGATCGTGTTGTCTTAGGTTTGAAGTATTGCTTTCTTCTTGTTGTCCTACTGATGAATCAACAACTAACTTGCATAACCCTTGGCCTCTCACTATCTAAGCTGGGGTGATTTTTAAGTCGTACTCCTGCAAAGAAGTAACCCAGTTAGCCCTCTTTTCTCCTAGTTCCTTCTACACTAACAGGTTCCTGACGGCTGGGTAAGGGACAATAACTTTCATCCTTGACTTCAAAAGATAGGACCGAAAGTGTTTGACTACTTTGAAAACAGCATAGGCTTTCTGATCTACCACTGGGTAATTAAGTTCAGCACCTTTGAAAGTGGATCTCATAAAGGCAATGGGTACTTCATTGTTCTTAGCATTCTTTTGGGTTAGGACGACGGCATAGGAATGGTCAGAAGCAAAAGTGTAGAGTGTAAAGTCTTGAGAAAAATCGGGGCTCATGAGAGACAGAGCGTCTATTATGGCCTTCTTTATTGCATTAAAAGCTTGATTTTCTAATGGTCCCCAATGATAATGGGTGTCTTTCTTAATCAAATTCTGTAAGGGTCTGACCATTTTGGATAAACTGGGGGTGAATCTCCTTAGGAAGTTAATCTGGCCTAAGAAAGGCTGCATAGGCCTTTTAGATGTAGGAGGGGGAATCTTCGCGATGGCTTGAGTCCTTTCGGGGTCAATAATCATCCCCTTATTTGACACAATAAATCCTAAGAGTTTACCTTGTTCTACTGCAAAGATGGATTTTTTAGGATTCAAGGAGATGTCGTATTTACGACATCATTGTAGAACGTCTCGTACGTGAGCTAGATGATCGTTTTTGTTCTTGGAGAACATAGTGACATCATCTAAGTAAACTACAATGGACTGATTGATTAAGCCTCGGAAAGCAATGTCCATTGCTCTTTGGAAAGTGGCACCGGCATTAATCAATCCAAAGGGCATTTTTCGATAAGCATAGGTGCCCCACGGGGTACGGAAGGTAGTTTTAAGTTAATCTGGGGGAGACATCGGGATTTGGTTGTACCCCAAGAAACCATCTAGTAAGGATAGCTTCTCAGAACCAGATACCTGTTGAAGGATCTGTTCCATGGGTGGGACATGATAGTTGTCTTTGTCAGACGCTCTATTGAGGTTTCGAAAATCGACGTAGAGTTGAATTTCCCCACTTTTCTTCCGGACTGGGACAAGGTTAGAAACCCATTGAGTGTGCCTAACAAGAAAAATTATCTTAGCATTAAGGATTTTATTCAATTCTTTTTGAACGGTCGGTTCGATCTTAGGGTGCATTTTTCTCAATTTTTGTTGAAAGGGTAAGGTTTGAGGCTTCATAGGAATGACGTGTTGTATGATGTTAGGGTCGAAATTTTTAAGGTCATCATACGTCCATGCAAAGACATCCTTAAACTCTTTGAACAATTTAATAAAGGCAACTTTTTCTTGTTCAGAACATCCTGTTCCTAGATTAATGCACTACGGATTATCATTAGTTCCCAAGTTTACTTTTTCAAATAATAACGAGGAACTATTGGTTTTACAGTTGACTGACTTTTTGAATTTATCTTGAAGATCGTAAAACTTCTCTAATCTAACTACAGATTTAAGGATCGAGTTTACCATATCCAATGAAGATTCAGGAGTTCTCGGATCAGGTATTACCATGAAGTCACGCAAGTTGTCGTCGTGCATGTGTTCGTCTATCACCGCGCCTTGAAAAGTCTCCTCCATGTGTAGGAAGCTGATAATATGTTGATCGTCGTCAAATACTCTCTAGTTCTTGATATTGTCGGGAATAGATGGCTTGAACAACAGATCAACGGAGAATGCATCTGGGGATAAGCTTTCTACAGGAAGAATTTTATAAGCTACATTAGCTAATAAATCTGCTTCAGAGTTATTCAACCTAGGAATAGAATTTATATTGAAAGCAACAAATTTATTCATTAAATTCCATACCTTGGATTGGTAGCTTTTAAGATGCGGAGAAAGATAGTGGATAGAATCTCTTACCTGTCTAACCACTATTTTGGAATCGCCAAAGACGGTTAAATTTTGAATGTTCATATCTAACGCTTTTCTGAGACCTTGCAGTAAAGCCTCATATTCTGCAATATTATTAGTACATTGAAATTCCAACCTACATGTAATCAATTTTTTGTTACCTGTCGGATCGATAATGACACAGCCTGCACCAGCTCCTTCTTTGGACTTTGACCCATCAAAATAAAGAGACCAAATTTGATTTCCATCGGGTGTATGATACCTTTGTGTAGAAGTTGTTGGCTGTGCATATGCTACAATCTCAGACTGCTATTCTGGATTGGTGATAGGTGAAGCCTCATCCATGAAATTTCTGAAAAAGGTGTCCATCCCTTGTACTTCAGGTGAATCAATAGAAGGTGTAAATGGTTCGTTGGGATCATTCAAATATGTGACTGTGAACTTCAGGTAGCGCTCATGATTTACCTTGATCTTGTTGGGATTGTCATTTTCTGGGAGCCACAGGTGAGACCAATCTGTTGCGAAATAGCCATGTAACTGCTCTGACCATTCCCTTCTTAAAAACATACCATACACTTCTGGAATATCCACAACAATAATATCAATTACTTGATAAACCTTGGGGTTAGACGATAATCTTATAAGGACGTTTCTTAATTTGCCTATAACTTTGACATTAGTTCGATCAAGTTGTATGATTTTTAAGGTAGATGGTTCAACCTCAGCATTAATATTCTGACATACAGACCATGGCATCACATTGGATGACGCTCCTGAGTCTACCATACAATTGTGCACATTTCTATTAAATATTTCAAAATTTAACAAAAATGGAGGTACATTCTTGCGAGTACTAAGGGTGGTAGTTTGTGGCTTTTTACTCGCAGTTTCTAAAGATACTTTATCTACATTATTTACATTATTTACATTAAGGCTTCCTTTATCTTGAGGATCAAGATTTTTTTTAGTGGAAGTCTTCTGAGGAAATTTGTTCTGAACAACCTTGTTACCACTTGAGTTACCATTTCTGCCATTCTCTGAGATATTCTGTAACATTTTTTGTAGCAAAAATAGAAATTTCAATAACTCATAAACATAAATGTTAGCTCTCAACTTTTTAAGATATTCAACTACATCATAATCTAAGTTGGGGTTTACATTACTCTGTTTAGTCTCAGCTGGTTTAGATTGCTTTGGAGGCGAAGTTGTAGTGTTTTCGGAAGAAGGTTCGTTGGCTATCTTACTCCTGGTATTATAAGGATGAACTGTCTCGAAGTTAGCTTGAAAGATGCTATTCGAGAAGTGTCCAAAAATGTTTGGAGAAGACTCCTCTTCTTGAACTGTCTCTTGTTCAACTACCTCCTCAGGAATCTCATGAGGCATTAAGTTATCCTGGGCTTCTAGAATTTTTTGAAGGGTGCATTGCAGACTTTCTAGATTAAGGCCTTCGATGGTTGGATTAGGTCGGTTAGTAGGAAAAGGCTTCCAAAATGGAGGCTTGTAAGGTCCTTTTCTCAAAGAAGCTTATTTGGTCATCCTTTTCAATTCTATAACTTGATTCGACAGTTTTTGAACAACTTTGGTTAAGTTTTCTAAATCCGAGCTTTCAGGTTGTGTTTTACTTTGAGTAGGTCTGGGGAGGATTTCGATCTTATTTTTGGAAGAAGAACTAGTCTTTGTTTCGTTGCTAGTAGAGTCTTTAAGACTAAGAATATCTTTTTCAATCTGGCTGGCCTCCTCAAAGGCTTCTAACAACGTGGCTTTCTTAGATCATTTAACCCAAATAGCTATACTTTGATGCAAAGATTTAGTTTAGTATGCTATTATAAGACTCTCGGCAGGCATGGAATCAACAGGAATTTGGTTTTTAAGTGTTAAGAATCTTTGATTAAAGTCTTTAACTTTTTCTTTTGGGTTCATTCTTAAGCTAGAAAGGTCCATGACTAGGACTTCCAGAGGCTTACCTTCTCCGAACTTTTCCAAAAAGCATGACTCAAACTTTTCCCAAGACACGATGGTATGGGGTTGTTGGGAAAAGTACCATGTGGATGCATTGCCCTCGAAAGTATAGGGGAACAACCTACAGACTACGTCTTCATGTTCGACATTGCGGAGTCTTATGGCTAACATAAATTTTTTAATGTGATCTTCTGTGATTTGTTTTGAGTCAGGGTCAAACTTGGGAAGCCACTTCTCTGGATGTTTAGGTAAAGGATGCTGAGCTCCAGGTACAACTACATCATCCTGGTCAAGGCAAGGTCTAGCAAGGCTTTTCTGGTTTGTCATTGATTTAATGGGTGTGGAAGACTGAGAAGGGGAACTTCCTTCGTCAGAGGAATATCCTCCAGAAGAGGAAGGAGATGATGGAGGTGGTGAAGGAGGTATTCCAGATCCTCCTGCAACAGGATTCAGAATTGGATCTATAGGATTCACAGTGAGATTAGTGCCTCCTAATTGTTCTCTGATATCAAAGAAATCTAAAGGTTGGTCCAACGAATGGTTTGGTTGCCTCAAATGGGATAAGGCACTATGAGTTCTTATAAGAGATTGACGAACAATCTCTTGTATGTCACCACCTGTAGGATTAGGGGTTGTTGGCTCAACTGTGATCCGTGGATCGTTGGTTGATGTGGTTTTTGTTTAAGGGGGAATGTTATCGTTCGAATGGCTTCTTGTCACTATAGGTGAGATATTAGGTGGTGGAGGAGTCTTACGACCACCTCGTGCCATTAATTAATTTTAGGCCCTCCTTCTAGCGCCATTTGTTGACGAGCGAAATTGACCGTCCATCAATTAGGAGAGTGGAACCGGTCCAGGGTTGTTTAATAACCCAAGCCATTTGGAATGAACCACCCTGACGGGTTTAGCAGCTCCGTTAGCCGATCTAAGTCCTAAAAAAAGAAAAATAAAAAATACTCTAAACTAACTATTCTAACTAAAACTAACTATTAAAACAAACTAATAAACTAATCTAACTAAAACTAACTATTCAAACAAACTAAACAAATCTAACTATTCTATATACAATCTACTATCTAATACTATGCTAACTCTAAGAAATTAAATATCTAACTACTCACAGAAATAAATCTTATTCACAAGACCGGAAGGAGAAGAGCCGAGGTCGGGACTGAGGATGCTGCAAAACCCTAACCCCTTCGTAGTGTAGATTGTCGGCGACCAAACAAAGAACCCCAGCGCAAATATTAACCAGCATCAATCCTGACCATTCGGCTCCCACTGCCACACATGTATGGGCGCAGAGGAGGGGAGAAACCCCCCTCATACCGCAATGTTGCGGCCAATGACAGATCAGGCACCAGAGTAATGAGACCTACCTTTGATCCGCCACCGCAAGTACAAGAGCAACTCCTAGCCAGGGAACAAAGCTTAAGAATGAAAATGGAAACAAAAGCAGGAACCTCTCAACCAAAGCCACCACAGAGTTGGGAACCAGGCAAATGCATCCCACAAATGGAGAAACCACCGAGATACCTCATTATCTCAACCCTGGTTGGCGAGCATACATAATTTATGAGAGAGCATGCCCTCATTGGCAAATTTTTGGGTCTTTGGCCAACAGAAAGGGACCTCAACAAATGAATAAAGCACTGGTGGAATCCCAAGGGGGATTATGAGATCCAACTTAGTTCCAAGGGTTTCTTTACAATCATTTTATACAATCTAGAGGACAAGGACAGGATCTTTGAAAACGGTTCGTACTTCTTCAACTCGACAGGACTGTTTCTACGCTTCTGGATTGAAATATTTAGCCTGGACAAAGAAGATTTCACCATGGCCCCTGTATGGATACGCCTATACTCCTTGCCACAATATTTTTGGTTGGAAGAGATTCTAATGGGCATAGGAAATACCCTGGGGTAATATGTCAAAGCTTCAGAAGTAACAAGACAGCAAAAATATACCTCGTATGCTAGGATCTGTGTTTATATGAACATCTCCAAAGCACTCCCTAGAGTGGTAACCCTTGAGTACGAAGATGAGGACTAGAAACAAACTCTGGACTATGAGCATATACCATTTAGATGCAGAATATGCCATGAGCACATCCATTTATATCCGGATTTCCCTCTCATCAAACAAGCTACAAAGGCAAGCGAAACCATGCAGATTGACGGCTTCACCACGGTCGCATCGAAGAGGAGAAACCCACCAAAGAAGCAGACCCCGGACTCCAGACAAAAAATTGCCACCAAAAACTCTTATGAGATTTTGGATCAGCTACCAAAAGATGAGGAAATTCAGGACCCGCACAAGGATCCTCAATGGCCGCAAACAAAAGGCCCAAATCCCAACCCTTCTCCCCAAACCTGTGAAACCCACACGAACAAAAGGGGAGAAGGAGATGGGGATACCCCAATGATGCTGGACGACCGAGATCTAGCAGGGATAGATCTGGAGAAGTTGGAGGAAGCTCTGAACCAAAAGGACCTGCAGACCCTCCCTGAAGAACAACTACGCAAAGTACACAAGGTATTTCTCAACTCCTCAGTAGGATCCACAGCACTCCTGGGCATAGAAACGGACTCGATCTCTAGCTCGAAGAGATTCCTTCAAGAAAACAAAAGAAGGGGACGGAAAACTGCACACCAACTGATCAAGGAAGAAGGCAATCTTATGATAAACTCAGGTCAGATACACAAGCTCTCGGAGGGATACCTCCACTCAACACCTCCCTCTTAATGATGAAGATCATCACTTGGAATATCAGAGGATTGAATGGTAGATCCAAACAAAGGATCCTCTGAGACTGCATCATAGCAGAGAAACCAAATATTCTACTGCTCCAGGAGACTAAATGCCGGGGGGCAGAGGCTGAAACAATATTTCAGCACATATGGAGAGAATGTACTTCCATAACAATATATTCCACAGGGGCCTCAGGCGGCCTTGCCATCTTATGGAACCCATCTAACATCACCATCAACAAACCTTTTACAACAATAGGCACAATAACCGCTCATTTCGAGGTCATTGGCTCGAATAAGGAAGGAGTCATCACCAATGTCTATGGGCCTCATAGTAACTAGGACAAAGACAAATTTATGGAGCGGCTCGAGCTGATCAAGACCTTGGAAACAACCCCAAACTGGATCTTAGGAGGTGACTTCAACATGATCCTGACACTGGAAGAGAAAACTGGGGGTACCAAAAAACTCGAGCAAGACAGTGGTAAGTTCAAAGCTCTCATTGATCATCTAAAATTAGTATATATAGAAAATAACAATGGTACTTTCACTTGGTCCAATCGCAGATAAGGTAATCAACACATTGCCTGTCGACTGGACCGCTTCTTGGTAACCAAAGAAATTATGGAATCAGGATCTCATCTAGAAAGCCTCATCTTAACAAAAGCAGGCTCAGACCATTGGCCTCTGGCTCTGCAGCTAGACATGGGAGAGCCTCCCAGATACAAGCGTTTTCGCTTCGATAAATTTTGGCTATCGCACCTGGACTTTCAACGGCTAGCTAAATCCTGGTGGGAGCAAGCAGAAATAGATCATGGCTCATGCATGTACAAATTTCAGTAGTGCCTTAAAAATTTCAAGCAAATGCTGAAAAAATGGAACAAAAATAGCTTCAGCAATATACTTCAAAGTATAAGGACCATAGAAAGAAGGCTGGGGGAGATTCAAAAAATTTTCATTTCCGGATCCAAAACCACAAAACTAATGAAGGAGGAGGAGCAGCTCCAGGATCAACTAGAAGAATGAAGGAAGCAAGAGGAAATATTATGGAAGCAAAAATCTAGAGTGCAATGGCTCAAAGAAGGGGAAAAGAACACAAAAGTTTTCCATAGAGCCATGATGCATAGACGACATATCAATAGGATCACTTACCTAGAGGACAGTCAAGGAAACTTAACCAGGGAACACTCTAAAATCGAGGAGGAGCTGCTCAATTACTACCAAAACCTCCTAACGGAACCGAAGAAGGACAGAATGGAAGTAATAAGAAGAGTAACAGGACACATACCATCATTGTTTACCCCAGAGAAAAATGCAGCTTTAACTCGACCCATTACCCAAGAAGAGGTCGACCAAGCAGTGAAAACCATGCCCCTGGGAAAATCCCCAGGCCCAGACGGATTCACCACGGATTTTTTCCATCACTGTTGGGATCTGGTCAGACAGGAAGTGTGGGAAGTGGAAGAGGAATCAAGAGCTTCAGGCCTGGTCCTACCAGCTTTCAACACCACCTTCCTTACCCTCATTCCAAAAGAAGAAAGAGTCACCAACCCCAAACAATTCAGACCTATAGCCCTCTGTAATGTCATATACAAAATTATAACGGAGGTCATAACTACTCGACTCAAGCCCATCCTGCCATTCATCATCTCCAAGGAGCAGTCAGGGTATGTAGAAGGAAGAAAAATCATGGATAACGTCATCCTAGCCCATGATATCATACACTCCCTCAAGACTTCAAGAACTCCAGGTATGCTAATCAAACTCGACCTTTCAAAAGATTTCGACCGTGCCAACTAGCAGTGTCTTAGAGCTGTCCTAGACTCTTTCGGCTTCGATCAGGGTTGGGTAAATTGGGTCATGAATCTCACCTCCTCCACCTTCTTCTCCATTCTCATCAATGGCGTACCATCCAAACCTTTTTTTCCATCCAGAGGAATCTGACAGGGGGACCCCCTCTCCCCTTTTCTATTTGTACTCTTGGCGGAAGGCCTAGGACATTATATCAAAGTAGCAGTAAATGAAGGATCCCTTAAAGGCCTACCTCTACACAACATTCAACCAACACCCTCACACAGCCAATTCATTGATGACACCCTCCTCCTGAACTCTCCCACATCCCAGGAATCTATTAAGATCAACTCCATCCTTTCTGACTTCACTGAAGCCTCAGGCATGTCACTCAACTTGGAAAAGTCCAAGCTTTACTTCTTCAATAACCCACCCTCTATTCAGCGTCATGTTTCTAGACTTCTGGGGATTCCCAAGAGCTCCCTTCCATCCAACTATCTCGAAGTTCCACTCACCGGAGCGGCGACCACCTCCATCTCCTGGGACAACCTTCTCCTCTCCATTTCCAACAGGCTATGCAACTGGACCTTCAGACCCCTCAATATTGCCTCCCGATTGGTTCTCCTTAAATTAGTTTTGCAAGCTCTACCCACCTATCTCTTCACAGCTCTGGCGACTCCCAAGAAAGTCATCAGAGCCATCAAGAATCTGAAGCGAAACTTTCTCTAGCACGGTCATCAACCAAACAAGAAATGTGCATTAGTCAACTGGGATAGACTCTACACGCCAAAAATTCAAGGCGGACTGGGACTCCGAGATCCAGTGTAACATCCCGCTCTGGCGCACTGAGAAAACTTATTATTGAGGACACTTGCTTGCAAGTGATCTGGACTTTTATGATGTTAGACCATTTATACCTGATTATGATGCGATTGACAGATGACATGATGTGTTACTATTTTATGTAGACAGGTGCTATTGACTCAGTTTCATTGAGTGTGCAGGGTTTTTGACCTTGAGGATGCAGAGGCATCGGTAGAACCCCCTTGGACTCTGGACTGAGTCAAGGAGTGTGCTTTTGGGTTGATATGTTTACTATGATGTTTCATTTGATTGATGATTTGATGTTGACCTTTCTGACATGATTTTTGATGATGCAGGCTGACGACAGCTTGCCGACCAGACTCACATATGGAGTAAAGGGGCCACACACGATTCCAGAGAGGTTGAGGGAGAGGGGTGGACAGCAGCCCTGCCACCGCCTACTAGCACTCCTGCCATGGCTTGAACTATAGGTTAATGATTACCTAGTTCGAGAGGATCCATGATGCCGTGAGGAAAGACTGCGACAGTCTCTCACGATGATTCTAAGGGGTGCGCAATAAGGCAGGGGCCTTATTCTTTAGAACCCTTATTCTCCTACAAGTTCACTTGGCGGAGTGTTGACTCTAGGGGTTATAGATGTCTACCAATCAGTCCAGTTGGTGAGTGGCACCCTTGGAGCACGTGGTGCATCCTGAAGGGCATGTCGCACAAAAGAAACATGAGAAGCGAGTGGCACCCTTGGAGCACGTGGTGCATCCTGAAGGGCACGTCGCGTAAAGGAAATGAATGAGGCGAGTGGCACCCTTGGAGCACGTGGTTCGTCCTGAAGGGCACATCGCATTGATGGGGATGAAGGAAACAAACCTAATATCCCTAAGACCTTAACGCTTTAAGAGATTCCTAAACAAATTCCCTAACCCAGAGACGCCCAGTTCAAAATCTAGTACAAGTCTAAAAACTATTAGGGTAAAATTTAGTCTAACCTTAAGAGCAGACCCTGGAATAAAAATAACCCACCTAAGTAATAGTTGGTCTTCATGAAATTCTTGGGGCGATAACAAGGGTAAGTGTTAAAGAAAATCTAATAGTTTTAAAACTTTGCAAAGAAGGAATTGATTCCTAACTGGTGGGAGAATGACATCACCTTTGTAGTGTAACATAAAGAAAATTTCAAAAAAACAAAAAAAAAACAAAAAAAACTAAGACCATTACCCTCTCATTATCCATGTCTGCTTTATTAAACTAACCTCCATCACCTTAATCTTCCAGTATCCATCTCCCTTTTACATGTCCAGTTCACATTACTAAATCACCATCCCTCCCCTTAATTCCTCATTATTCTTTTTATGTAATACATTTACTTTCCCCATATATGTTTGCCATCACCTTAATCTCTCATTATCCTATATATATATATATATATATATATAT
>ML785420.1:380651-398554 GCA_009831015.1 Picea engelmannii
AAAAAAAAAAAAAAAACAAAAAAACATAAGAAAATAAAAAGGAAAAAGGGGGGGAAAACCTAAAAGAAAGAGGATTTAGGGTTTTTGGGGAAAACCTAAGGTGATGAGGTCAAAAAAAAAGGGAAAAAGAAAGGAGATGGGGGAAAGGAAGGGGAGCTACTATGAGGTATTGTTATGCTACCAAAATGGCAAACTGGGCGGATTGCTTGTGAGGAGTTGGGGATTTCCTCAGTTGATTGAGTGGTAGCTCAGCCTTGGAGGCAAGCTGGGGAAAGCTTGGTTACTTTCTGGATGGTGTGTGGCCTCTTTGCGGCTCGGGGGGCTAAGGGGGAAGCAGAGTACCCCTAGCATTTGGCTGGGAGGTACCGGTGAGTCCTCTATGGTTGTCACGGAGTGGGAGTGACACGGAGCTGGACCTGGAAGGAGCGCAAGAGCAATAAACCATTTGGAATCTCTTCCAACAGTTATGGTACGTAGGTGTGCCATTTTTCATTTGATATAGTAGCTAGAATATTATATGTGGTTCATTTATGGATGAAATCTAATGGGTTCTAGATTAAGATGAAATTTTATTGAGATTGTTCCGTTCCTTGAATTAAAAGTGTTCAGTTTGTTTAGAAAATTTGTTTATGAATCCCTGTATAGCCCTCGCTGCCTTGTGATGGTCCCTTGTTTGACCTCCTTAATCCTGCTCGTAACCCTTCTTCCCAATACCTTTCAGAACATAGACTCCTTGCGCGCACCAATTTTCATGTGTTAATAATGATGGTAGAATGGGTTTATTTCTCTGTGTTTTTATTTTTGTTGGTGTATATGCTTCTGTCGGGGGCGTTTTTATTCTCTGTGGTGTATTTACATTCTGCGTTTGGGGGTTAAGTTCCAGTGCATGTTCTAGGGAAAATGCATCATATTATATTGAATCCCTTCCTTAAACCTTAGCTGCCTATTCCTGATTCGTTGCCCACGCATTTGTTCATTCTCGTTCAGTACTTCAGGTGTTCACACTGTCGTCTCACCTCCATTCTCTGATACAAATGTCAAAACCCTCCATACCCTCAGGTTCTATGTCTAATACTCCATACCCTCGAGTTTTTGTTACAGCGTGCGAGTTCTAAGACTAACCCTCAGGCTATGGCTTAGTGCTGGCGACGGATAGTTCTGAGTCCAGACTCCATACTCTAGTTGCCAGTGACAATGAAAAAAAAAGAAACGACATTACCCATTTACCACTATAGTCTAGACTGTGTGGGCAACCATACCATGTGCTTCTTGTTGGGCCTTGCCTTTGTTGTTGCTACAAATAATGGGCTTTGCCATTGTTGGACTTGTTGTTGTGATCTCCTGCTATTCGTTGCTGGGGTTTGAAGTTTGCCTTCACCTGGGCTTCTTACCTAACGGTGTCCACTGTCTAGATATCTCTGTCTGCGCTGATTTTTTTTATATATGGAAGTCGACCCTTCCCCGGATAAAACGCTCTGCTAATTTCCACCTTCAGACCACAACCATAGCTCGAGTGCCTGGCGATCGGGTCTTAAGTTGTCTGCAGAGTTTTCAATAATAGTGGGTTGAGCACAGCTAGAACGCCTGTTTGTTTCTTGACATGCTCATACCAGCGCACTAGAGGTCGAGTCCTCCCTCGGCCATGCCATTGGTAGACCTGATTCGAGCCACCCTGACAGCAAGGAACGTGTTGGGTAGCGTGATGAATTGTGCTTACCGAGAGCCTGAGGCCTGCATCTTGTCTTTAATAATGGTGGGTGGTCGCCAGGAATCGGTGGTTTACCACGTGGTCATTGAATGCTAGTATTGCTTCCTCATTTCTGTCTTTTAATTGACAATTGCGTTTAGATCCCCGCTGCCCTTTTTAAACTGCCACTGACAATCTCATCAGTGATTTCTTCAATGTGCCGCGTTCTATTTTATTTTATTTTTCCAGCAAACGAAGTTTTGTATTGGAATTGGTTGACAAATTGTATGAAATTACTTTCTATTTATTTAAAATTTCTTTATGAATATAGAAATGGATATGCATATTGTTTCTGTAGTATTCGAATTATAAAAAATAATTAATTTTAAGACATTCAAATTATACAAATAATCCTTTAAATTTAACAATTTCCAACTATTTTCAACAAAGATCCAAAAAATATATATAACAAACAAATCGTTGCATAAAGCATTTATGCTACGAAATTTTACCGATAAACACAGCTATCAGGTGCGTCTACTCAACCTGTCTCGTCAAAGTTTGAGAAAAAAAAATTATATGCCATTTTCTGATTCACCGACTCAGTCAAAAAAATTTATATCCTCATGTTTATCTTTACTTTACGGGTGATTGAGTACTTTATAGTGTTATTGAGGCACGTTGTCGGGTGATTGAATACTGTTTCCACTTTACGCCAGGGTAGGAACCTGTTATTTTAATTGTATTAGTAATCAATGTAAAATGTACGATAAGGACGATCTGGTTATTTTTATTGTATCGATAATCATTGTAAAAGTAACGTTAAGGATAATCTGGTTATTTTAATTAGATCGGTAATCAGTGTAAAAGCAACGATAAGGATAATCTGGTTATTTTAATTGTATTGGTAATCAATGTAAAGGTAACGATAAGGATAATCTGTAGTCCTTGTTAGTTCCAGTGATTTGTTATTAGAATACAAAGGTTATGGTAATGTAAAGGTAGGACCCTGTTATTTAGTTGAATATTGATATAATATAAAAGTTACTGTGATAGAAAAGTAAATTTTTGTTATTAATAGGAATGTTATTGTTATATTAATATAGTATTAAAGTTACTGTAATAGAAAAGTAAATTCTCGTTATTAATAGGAATGTTATTGTTATTTAGTTGCATATTAAGGTAATATAAAAGTAACTGTAAGAGAAAAGTAAATTCCTATTATTTAATAGGAATGTTATTGTTAGTTAGTTGAATATTAATATAATCTAAAGGTTACTATAAGAGAAAAGTAAATTCTTGTTAGGAATGTTATTGTTATTTAGTTGAATATTAATATAATACAAAGTTATAGTAATAGAAAATAAATTCTTGTTATTTAATGGAAATGTTATTGGAGTATGCAAAGTGATGTTATGATTGATTAGGGTAATTTGATTTATGACTATTAACTGATTTTCATTTACGTGGGCGGAATGATTCATTACATAATTGTATCAAGAATAAATATAACTTTTGGTCATGTGATTGTAGCTTAAATGTTGATGGTTATTATTGATACTAACACATAAGATGTCATGTATGGTGAACGTTATTAATGATGAATATCAATGTGAAGTATTTTTTAATGTAGGCTCATGGTATTGATAAGGTTAGGGGTATGGTTGAGTACCGATGTTAATCATTTTAGGAATTAGATAAGGTAATTATTGTAGATCAATTATAAGGTGCAAGGGGTCATCCTTATACTTAGCTGGGTAGCATAAAGTGTGATGGAAATTTAATGTATAGTGATGATATGGGTAGGAATATGGGAATGTTCTTGTAATTGATATCATATAAAGTGTAATGGTGATGCCGTGATGGGTTATTATGGATACTACCTTATAAGAGGTCATGTGGATGTTATCTTATCGCAAGGTAAGTGAGGCAAATGTAATGTAGTACATGATTAGTAGGTTATTGTAATGGTTATTGATAAACATATCATGTAATGTTCTTGAAAATTAGTAAGATAAGTTATTACGATTCATTAAGCGGGGTTTGCAGTTAGCTAATGGTACATGTTTAAGGCCGAGTGGTAACCCGTCGTCTAATAGAAGTCCAATGGAGTAAATGGTTGTAATTGAGGTCAATAAGTTTCTCTAGCGGTTGGTCGATGTCGGAGTCCCTCTTACTTGTGCCTTCCTGGAGGACGCTTTTTCTTATAATTTCTATTGTACAAGGTCGTAATCATCGTATTGTCGGTTCAGTCTGGTCGAGAGGGATGTAGACACCCCCAGGTAGCCTTAGGAGGTATGTCTGCATGTGTGATTGTTTCGTGTAAGGAATCTAGTGCCGTATCAAGAGTCTCGGGCCCTTTACAGGTAGGGTTTCCACTCTTGCGACACACCTGGGGGGATTACTAGTTTCTGCCTGAGCAGTCGGCCAGGAGCCTATCTGACCTTCTCTCTCTCTGGAGCAGAGAACTAAGATTAAACGCCCTGCTTTCCTGTGTAGAAATAGTAAGACCTACTACTACGGATTCTTCCCTCTGTGTTGGTACGGTGCATAACCCAATATGTCATTGAATGTTTGTGTAGGGTGCCTTATGTCCATGGTTGTTCATTGCTTGCAGCTACTTGTTGTGCGCCCTTGTCTTCTAGTGGTAATCTTCGTGGTTGCGTCTTGTCGGTTGTCGGGTGGTGACGTAGAGTCACGTGAGTCTGTTACTTCTACACGTGCACACACCTTAACCCAAAAAAAGAAAAAATTGCACCTGTTATCAGAGTTGTTTTCATAATGAGGAGGGTCGTTACATCCAGGGAAACTTAATCAAGTAATGGGAGCCAAAATCTAGTGGAGATGGCTGAAAAATCCAACAACCGCCTGGGCACAACTGTGGAAAAGAAAATATGCCCCCCTCACACCGGAAGACCAGCTAATCCGACAAAACAACCGCATACAAGGCTCCAACATTTGGAACACAGCTTGGCAAAATTGCACATTGGTTCAGAACCATGCCTTTTGGGAGTTAAGAGATGGAGGAAGTGCCCTGTTCTGGCAAGACTCTTGGCAGCAACTCAAACCATTGGACGCAATGGAAGATCTATCTGATCTCAAAAGAGCCCTCCACCAGAACACCTCCTTAAAGGTTAATGATTTCTGGAAACCACATACTCAGCAGCAACAGTGGCGCCAATGGAAGATCTCAAATCAAGAGCTCGGGACCCCAAAAAATCTCAATCTACAGAGCTGGCAATCTCAAGCCATCCGTAGGAAAATACTTTATCAAGAGGGACCAGACATCCTAAGGTGGGGATACTCCATAGCCGACATATTCACTACCAAAGAAGCTTACTTACTACAAGGAAGCCAACAAGAACTAAAAAAGGAGCATATTTGCAGCAAAGTCTGGAACTCCGCTCTCTGGCCTAAGGTCTCCACCTTTTTGTGGCTAGTGGCACACAACAGAGCCTTAACGTGGGACAACCTAAGAAAGAGAGGCTTCATCGAACCCTCCCTCTATGTGCTCTGCTATCAACAAGAGGAAACCAAATAAAACATCTTCAATGGGTGCCACTACAACCAACAGATTTGGGACTATGGAGCGCAACTAATGCACAAATCCAACCAAAATCGAAGCAACATCAATGACACAATCGAGAATTGGGATTGCAGTTCCTATAAAAACCCCATTCTAAATCTCATATGGAAACTTTTTCCAGGATTCACCCTCTGGAAAATTTGGAAGGAACGAAACAAGAGAATATTCCACTCCCAATCCTCCCTCCCAGAGACCACATGGGAGAAAATCAGATCCCTAATCAAAGAAACAATCAGGAGCAAGTCTTGGACAGAGGAAGATCTGTAGTGCAGCCCAGAGGAACAAATCACTCTTCAAAATTGGCAGCCCATACTAAGCAGCCAACTGAGAACAAGGAGCCATAAGTGTCAATCAATCAGTCCCACCAACTGGACTCCCCCTCCAGCACATTTCATCAAAGTAAATTTTGATGGGGCCTCCAAAGTCAACCCGGGAACAACAGGATATGGAGCAATTCTCAGAAACTCCAGCGGTGAAATCCTCAGTCTGGAAGTGGGATTCCTAGGAGACACAACCAACAATGTAGCTGAGCTAACAGGACTCCTGTGAGGTCTCCAAACAGCCATGGACAAAGGCTACCAAAGGATAATCTTAGAAGGAGATTCGCAAATTATCATAAGGCTAACCACCAAAATTCTCTATGGATGCAACCCAGCCAAAATCTCGCCAAGATGGAGACTTTATGGTCTACTCGCAGACTTCATCCACCTCCTACAACCTCATCTCAGCATCACTACCTCCCACGTGAAAAGGGATGCAAACAAAGTGGCAGATTTCCTAGCAAACGAAGCAGTTGAAACAGGCGAGGAACACTTCTTCTGGGAAGCCCACATCTCACAAGCTCCATAGATACTCACTTAGTGTCAAAGCTTAGCCACTAACGACCTTCATTCCCTGGATGGGGTGACATGGGGCGCAATTGTGCCACGTGGGATCGAGACGAGATGCAGTATGAATGCATCCACCAGCCCACATCACCTCTGACCATAACTCACCATGGACATGAGCAGGCGCATTCAAACGATGAGGCCCCTCGTGCAAGGGAAGGGTACAAGCCATCAACGCACTAACCAGGAGGCTTTAATGGCTATGGCGGTCATTTTAGCACCAATCCTCATTGTCTGAGATGATAGCACAAAGCGCCAGTTGCTCCTTGCAGCCTTCGCTCCACTGGAACAATAGAATTGCAACAACCCCTCCCCCATTTCTCTGGAACAGTGGCAGCACCCGACGATCTCGCCAACATTCAGGAGAAGAACAACCTTTTGAGAAATCACCCAGGCAATTCACCGGACCCCCACCGTGCCCTGAGCGAGAGGGAAGCTGCAAAGGGGAGCTACCTGGTACATGGCGGACTCACGGTGCAAGAGAAAGAAGAACTTTGAGAATTCCATAGCAATGGCAGCTAAGAGAATAAGAAACAAACCACGCATGCCTCCAATGGCGTACGTGGAGGAAGTCATCCCAGAAGGAGGGCTGGAGAGCCCCCCTGAGAACACTTTGTTTATAGTGCCAGACAACTGGAATCTGAGCTCGAATTTTGGTCTGGATAGTAAGCCACCGCCTGCAAGCACTCTGCTCGGCCCTCATGCCACCAGCTCAGAGACTCCTTACTCCCCCTACTACATTGAAGAAGAGGTTCCTCCCGAACCTACCAGGGAAGTGGAGGAGAAAGTACGCACACGACAGCTGCACATGGATAAGGAAGAAGACCCGACCAACCCTGAGGGGTTAATTGACAGCCATCGCCCAGTGCAACCACCTTCAGTCGACTGGGGATACTTCAATCTCGTCTTTGAGATGAGGAATCTGCTGGATGACCAGATCTTTCGCCTTGCGAGAATGAATTAGAGAATCGACATGCTCTTTGCGGCTCACTCCAAAACTCTGCCAAAGAAACAATGTCTGACATGCACATAGGCCTATGCGCTCCCAACAGGATGGCAACAGCACGAGGACAAGGACAAGCACGTAGGCTCAAAGGTTAAATAATGCTCATAACTAGACTTTGTTTTTGTTGTTATAATTTAGGCCTTGGGCCAGGTAGCTATCAGTTTTTCTTAGGTCTAGCCAGGATAACCAATTTCATACTCAAGACTGATAGTCCTGGTTTCCTTCGGGCAGGACGTGGCACTGTTAATTTTGTTAATTTTGTGAACTGGGTGACAAATGGCAAGGGATGCCCAGCTGTCCTGGTTTCCTATTCAGGTGAGACAACTGGCACCACCAACAACTTCTATATTCGGTTTATGGTAATATAACAGGTTCCATCTTTTTACTTAAAAAAAAAAAAATTCTTATTCACAAAATGTACAATATTTACAATTTACAGATTTGAATGTAAACCTGAAAAACTCATTTGTATTATGTCTTATGACAGTGAGAGCTATTTTTTTTTTTTGATTTTTATAATTTTATGAAAAAGAAATAAACTGAAAACTAACTAAACTAAGAAACTAAAATACTAACGCTAACTACAAATCTAAACTACACGTATATTTAACTAAACTACTTAAATTATACTAACAAATTAACTATCAAATAAATAATAAACTAACTTGAAGAAACGCTCCAGGTTTGTCCTGTGTGATGACTGTCTTAGCTGATCGGAGGGAGGAAACCCACACTGAATTATCCAGGAACTTCTTGTAAACTAGAAGCTGATGTGCTCTTCAAATAAAATTACAGGACAAACAAGACATAAAAACTACAACAATCTTATGATTTATAAATCTCCACAGTTAGATAAACCTGTATGCAAAGATCTATATGAAAGGATTCAATTAACGAAGAAAAGAAATCTGTGATTCATTAACTGAAACCAAATGATTGTTGTGCTTTGAATAACGAAAGAAATCAGATATGGATAACACATTAATCAAATCATATCATCCTGCAATAGATTATGATAGCTAAAGTAGTCTATAATCAACTGCAAACTGACATGCATAAACTTGAAACAAAAGATTGATATTATGAAAGCGAAAGCTGTAGCAAAACATCAACTCTTGTCTTAGTTTGTATTATAAATCCATAGCCTGGTTCTCCCACAAGTCAGGATGATCCTTATTACAAAAAATAATAAGTATTTAAAGACCTCCCACAGGGTAAAACATCCCTGTGGGAGTTATCAAACTGTTTACAGAAAATCTGGGAGGATATCCCAAGTCTGACTAAACTAGGAACCTAAAATAAAATTGAATCACATAAATATCTCCTAGACTATCACAGCATGTCCAATGCAATTCGAATGTACCTGCAAGAGGTAAAAAAAAAGGCAAGTTAGGAGGATATTTTATTAATGAAAATGATAAAAATCTAATTCTATAGACTAGCTACAGAATCTTGCGATTCTGTAGCTGGTCTAAATCTGACACAGAATCAATTCAAATCTTTAAAGAATTAAATTCAACTATTAACAAGTATCTAATAGCTATTTGAAAGACAAATGAATCATCCAAATTGAAATTGTTATACTAATTCGAGATCAAAACAAGACTAAGATCAATCAAACGACTACAAAGATGCATATACTCTATTTCATTTGTTGTCACAAAATCAGGTAAACGGAATCATAATGAACAGTAATGAAATCGTTTTCATATCAAATTAAAATCGATACAGTTAAACAAATCATAGGCAATCGTATATGCTGCCTCATCAATAGGAAACATGATCGAATCCATACGAAAACAACAAGATCATTTTTAAATTGATATAACTGTATTAATCATAAACCAACAATCCATGCTATTAGAAAATCAAATCAAAACTGGTGTGTAAATTATCACAAATGAAATGATAATAGAATCAATTGGTTGATAATAGGATCTGTAAGAGTTGTCCAATCGTTTGTTATTGCTAATTGGGGCAGACAAAATTGATTGACATTCAACGAATTCATTTAGAGATGAACTATTAACCGAATTTCACCATACGAATTCGACAAAGATAACATAAGTCGATCTAGGTTAACAAACTCGTTTTGAAAATTAAAATCAACAGAGCAGCATGAAGTCTATTTTCGATACGAATCCAACTCAAAATCCAATCAAAACAAGAGCGAATCGAACAGTTTGAGTTTCATATAGTCGTTGTGAATCAAAACAGTTCCAGGATTTGGGTGCAGAGATCTTTTACACAGGCCAAATGAGAATATCGTTTCCACACAGAAAAGAGTCGTTTTTTCCAAATCTGAGTCGAACAGAGTTGTATTCCTAATTTAGAATATTACATCTCATAACATATTAAAAGATCATAACAATTCAACTCATGAAATCGTTACAGAATCACACCATAAAATCAGAGTCGATATAATCCAACCATAATGAAATCATACCAAATCAAAACAAGGTCATGCTCTAATTTTAGCATAAAAACCTTCTGTTTAGATCATATACAAACAAAATCCAATAAAAACAAAACCTTTATTTCGTTAACTCAAACCAACAAGCAAACGAAGAAAATCCAATGAAAATCGATTAATTGCTAAACTGGGCACTATCAAATCGTATAAAAAAATCATAACCATATTCGATTTTATGACTGTTTTGATAATCAAACCATGTCAAAGTCATTTCGAATGATGAACAGAGCTA
The DNA here is from genome assembly GCA_009831015.1 of Picea engelmannii. Taxonomy (NCBI): domain Eukaryota; kingdom Viridiplantae; phylum Streptophyta; class Pinopsida; order Pinales; family Pinaceae; genus Picea; species Picea engelmannii. The sequence goes on from ML785420.1 coordinate 390,523, forward strand.
TACTGAGAAATCAATTCACTATATTAATCCAAGCAATTGATAAAATGAAATTGATATCAAAATTCATACCTGGATGACGAGCAGACAATTTGATCATGACATTTTGGAATTCACGAAAGCTGTATCCGATTGGACATTTCTAAAAATGATGGAACCAGTGGTTTTCTCCTTCTTGTCATCATCTTGAAGCTTGTCCCTTTGGCTTGTCAACACTGTAACTTGGTTTTCCAACAATTTGATCTTTGACTGTAAAAAGGGAACGTCGGTATAGTAGCGTTCCAACCACACATTACATTGGTCGCATGATGACTGTCCAGGCTTCGAAAATGCAGGTGAGGGTTTGGTTAAATTGTTGAGGGTTTCGTTAGGTAGTTTGAACCCTAGGTAGCTGGGATTATTCTTTAGGCACGGAGGCAAGTTAGAAATGAAATCATAGGGTGGCTCAGAGCACAAACCTTAGGAGTAAGGGTACTCACAAGCTAGGAAGTGTTCGATGTCAGGGTCCAAGTCTTCACTAAGGACTATGGGCTTCTGCTCAGCATTTGGCTTAGGTTTATTCTGAGCCAGTCTTGATATAAGCAAGCATTCTTTTTACCTTTTCCATCGACAATAGGGTTACCTATAATATTTTTACTCATAGGCTTTTTTATATCCTCAACCTTGTCTGCTAAGACGTCGGGTAGGTCAATATCAGGGTCGACCGAGGGTTTGGGAGAGGGAAATAGGACATGGAAAGGCACGGGTGTCCTGACCTTAGTTTCATTAACCACAGTCTTGTCAATTTGGACAGGCTCTGCATCAGCAAAACCATTTCGAGAGATAAAGGCTTGCCAACTATCATCGTAAAGATTTAAGTGGTGAAAAATGATGAGTCTGATTAGGCCGTGGTGGAACAAGCTACTATCGGCCTTCTCTCGTTTAAACCTTTTGGCCATTTTATAGAGGCTACGCTGGAAGTAGAATGGAATATTCAATGGATAACCCATAAAATTCATTAACAAACGAAGGTGATAAAGAAAAACTAGCCCATACCGACCTTCACAGGTCACGAACTGTTTAACCACCATCAAAAGATCATGCCACCTTGGTTTAAGAATGGAAATCATCATACCTCTGTCACAGGATGTGACCTTTCATGAGACGAACAGTAGTGGCCATGGCACCTCCTCAACTTTAGAGTTTTTGAACCAACACTGGCCCATGGCTGCTAACCCTGTGGCAGAGCTAATAAACTCTTCACTGATTTCAAGCTGAATGTCGCCTACTTTGGCTCTACAGCCATCAAAAGTCAGGGTGAACTATTGTGCAATGAACAGTTTAAAACCCTCAAACCTCTGTACAAACATAAGCCAACCATTATCTTGTAAATCTTTCCGGGCGTTATCGAATAGTAGCAAGGATTGACTACCGTTCGGCTCAATTCGCACCACCGGTGCCATGGAGAAGAGCAAACGGTGGAATATGTGAACGAGCCAGTATTTGAATCAAAGCATACGCTAGAGAAAAGTATTCACAGGCTAGAGGTGAAATAGGGATAAGGGACAGCATTAATGACAGCGTGCGAAGGTGGTGGAGTTGGTTCATACATGCACGCGAATCATATCTACAGTACAACTGCCGGCGCTTACAACTCATTCAAATTACAACCCATATGTGTTACTAACATTCCACTTCAATCAATCAATCGAAACCTTTGGTAAATGGATTAACCATTCATGCAACTAATAGTTATACCATAGTTTTAAAACTAAACATATAAGTCGAAACCAATACCAAGTGAATGCCAAAGGCTTTGATAACACGAACATGTGGTGTATAGAACGATTCATACCAAGAATTTAACCAATGTGCCAATGCGTTTATATGTATAACAATGTAAATCCAATCCCCAATATATTACAAACTCAATGAAACAAAATTACACAATCAATCGAGGAATGTCAAATGAGTACAGATCAAAAGGTTATGCCAAATGCATAATGATAAGTAAAATGTAAATGCAATGGGCATATCGTCAAGAATGATAACGACAATTCATTGAAGATTTTAATGTGATTTCAAAAGACCAAGTTTTCACGCTTACAGTCATGAAAACAAAAACGAGGATAAGTGTGCAAATAGCGCAAAAATAAAAGTGTCATTTATTTCAGAATTGCGACAAAAAATTAAGGTTTGCAAAACATTGGTGTAGGCAGCTTATAAGGACATTAGAAAAATGTGAATTGGCTTCCAAAAGGTACCCAAATACAAAATATACACTTAAATAAATGAGGAAAGAGGGAAAAACTCATGGGAAACCCCCCCCCCCTCAAAGTACAATATATGTAAAAAGAAGAACTGAAAGTTGCTAGGAAATCGTGTCCTTCACTCCAAGATGATTGTTCAGAGAATGGAACTTTTTCTCAGTGAAGGTCTTGGTGAATATGTCTATAGTATGTTCTGTTGAAGGATAGAATTGTAGATCGATGATCCCCTCCTGTACTAAGTCCTAGATGTACTGCATGTGGATCTCGATATGCTTTGTTTACTACCTTTGAACTAGATCTCTGTAGAACTTCAGAGTGCTATGGTTGTCACACCAGAAGACGATCGATCGATGAAACTGATTTCCCAACTCAGTGAGAAAATTTTGTAGCCACATAGCCTGAATGGTTATGTTAACTACCCCTCTATACTCTCCCTCAGTTGAATATAGAGAAATAGCATCATCCTTCTTGCTCGACCAACAGATAGACCCAGAACCAAGACTGAGTGAGTAACCATATGTGGACTTGTGATCAATGCTATCGTCAGCCCAGTCAGAATAAGTGAACCCGATGAGGTCCAATGTAGAGTTTGTTGCATAGTGAATCCCAAAGGTGATGGTGCCCTATATGTATCTAAGGATACACTTTTCAGCGTTCCATTGTAGCTCATGTGGCTCCTGAATGAACCTAGAAACTGCTCCAACTACATAGGAGAGGTCTAGTCTAGAGTGTGTGAGATACAACAAGATCCCCACTAGCTCTCTATACAATGTGTTTCCAACTAGTGGAGTGTCCCCACCATCCTCAATTCCGACTCCTGATAGGAAAGGAGTCGGGGAAGACTTGAAATATGTCATGTGAAATATCTCAAGGAGATCTCGTGCATACTTGGCCTAAGACTATTTGATTCCTAATACATCCTAGATGATCTCGATTCCAAGGAAGAAATGTAGCGGACCCGTGCCCATCATCAAGAACTTGTCATGCAGAATCCTCTCGACTGCAATAAGCCTTGAAGTCGAGCAATCAGTGATCAACAAATCATCAACATACAGAACTAGTAGTAGAAGTGAATCAAAATTCCTGAGAATGTAAACATTCGAGTCTAAATTACAACGTACAAAGCTCTGTAAAAACAAGTAGGAGTCCATCTTGGCATACCATGCCCTTGAGGCCTGCTTGAGGCCATAAAAAGACTTCTTCAGTTGAAAGACCAAAGATAATCCTGCATAAATCCCTGGGGATGCTTCATATAGATCTCCTTAGAGAGATCTTCATGAAGAAATGCATTCTTCATGTCCATCTAATGGACTTACCATAATTTGGTTGTTGCACTGGCAAGTGCCAAATGTATGAAATCCATCTTTGCTACCAGAGCGAAGGTATCATCATAGTCAATACCATGCACCTACTGAAAGCCTTTGGAAACTAGCCAGGCTTTGTATATGCTAACTTATCCATCGGTTATGCTCTTGGTCATGTAGACCCATATGCATTTGAAAAGTTTCCTTCTTGCAGAAAGGGGAACCCTATCCCAAGTCTGGCTCTCGAGGAGGGAGTTGTACTCCTCCTACATGGTGGATTCTCAAAATGGATTTCCAGTAGCCTCTCCATAGGATTGTGGATATAAAGACTAAACCAATAAAATATTCCTACTTGGCATCGATTCAATGGAAATGATTGCAAGAGGAGGCTCCTCGAAATCATATTGAGTCCTCCTAGTATCAACTAGATCCCCAACAAGTTCTCCTTCATCCTGAAGTGTAGTCTTGGCCCACTTGGGCCTTGGTTTTGGCTCTGCATTTGCATCTACATGCACTGAGTCTTCATATGACTGTAATGACTTGGTATCTTTATCATCTGAATCCTATGAATCAGAACTCTCATCTGAAGAAGAGTCGGCATGTGCATGCTCATCATCTATGATAGGTGGGAGAACAAAAGTGTATGCATGCGGTTGTTCAGGTACATGTGAGACACTTTCCTCCAATTGGAAACTATGTTCAATGATTATTCAGTATGAGGAAAGATCAATGAGTCTATATCCCTTCACATTGTCGGGGTATCCAACAAATATACACTCTCTGCTATGTGGATCAAGTGCCTTCCTCTTCTCAGAGGGAATCCTAGCCCATGCACGTGAACTAAAAATATGGAAGTGGGTCACTTCTTGTTTGAGGTCTCTCCAAGCCTCATAGGGGGTCTTATCCTTGACAAATATATCGACAAATTTGTTTTGGATCTAGGGTACACAATTAATTGCTTCATCCCATAATCTTTGTGGAAGTAATTTTGCAAGTAGCATGCAAGATGTCATCTCTTTTAGAGATCTATTTTTTCGCTCAGCAACTCTATTTTGTTGCGGAGTATAAGAAACTGTGTGATGCAACTAAATCTCGGACTCATGACAAAGATTGTGTATCTCATGGTTGAAATGCTCTCCCATGTTATCTGTTCGGAGGACTTTTATCTTCTTTCCAGACTGTGTTTCAACAAGGGCTTTCAAATCTTTGAGGTGTTGAAAGACCTTTTATTTTTTCCTAAGAAAGATAATCCATGTGAAGCATGAGAAATCATAAAAAAAAATGAGCATGTACCTTGCTTTTTTGATTGATGGATGCAGAAAAGGGACCATGAGGTCACTATGGATAAGATCTAAAGGAGAAGAAGTTTTCTGATTCTTTCCTTTGTCAAATTTCTCTTGAGGGTGTTTTCCAAGAACACATCCCTCACGAAAAACCTTTAAAGAAGTGGATGTCAGGTAGACCATCAACCTCCCTTCTTGCTAAGTTTTTGCATATATCTAAAATTTAAATTGTTGAACCATATGTGCCATATCCTACTACTTCCATCAACACGGGTAAGCAGTAATGCAAAATCTAGTTCAATAAATTTAGAAAATGTGTAGAGTCTGGATTGATGATTTACCTCACCAGTAGAAACCTTGGAATTGGTTTGCATGTCATGGATATCCACTGCATCAGGTGTGAATATGAATCTCTTTATGGTGTCATAGTTTTCCATATGATACATGGAAAGAATATTGACAAAGAATTTGGGAACATGTAGTACATTCTCAAAGCTTTCTTTTGTGAGTTCAATTCTTCATTTGTCGGTGACCTCGACTAGAGAGTTGTCCCTCATCAGAATAGGATGACCTTTGCATGCATCCAATGAAGAATATACTTCTTTTGTGGCTACTGGGTGGTGTGATGCACCTGAATCTACGATCCAAGCATTGTGAGAGGAGTTGATGGAAATAAAATCATGGATATAATTGTCTTTCTGGGGATTTTGATCTTTTGGCTTCTTCTTCTCGGCACCCTCAGGGATGTGATCTCCAAGGTTTTTTTGATAAAGTATTTTGGCTGTTTGATCTATCTGTTTATTCATACATATGGAATCTGGATGTAATCCTTTATGCCAGTAAGTGCATTTCTCCCCTTTTCTTCCCTTTCCACCTTTGGATCTAGAGGCATCGTTGAAGGGTTTTGAGTACCCTTCCTTCTTTGGATTTTCATGTGATTTCCTTTTGCCTTTGTCTTTAGATTTATGATTTTGATGACCACTACCATCATGCAAAGTAAGTGCATGTTCCTTTGGGCCTTTGATTTTTCCCATGTTGATAAGCTTGTTCTTCTCTAGTGTTAGAGATTCAATAAAGACCTCATGAGAGGGAATCTTCCAGGTGGCTCTAGAGGTGTTCCTAACTGAATGAAATGTGGATAGAAACATTGTGTATTCTAGACCAAGTTTGGAGAGAATGGTGAGAACCATTTGTTTCTCCTATTTAGATTTATCAACCCTCAAGCCTTGAGTTGCGATAGCAAATCCTTATATTTGGTAAAGAAATCTTGGAGATTGTCAAAGTTTTTTGGATCCATTGTGAGCAATTCCACCTTGCGCATGTGTCCCCTCATCTCATTTTTTTTTACAAAAGTCCATTCCATGGTGGTCCTGGCTTCATTGGGGGTTTTATAGGAGGATATGTGAAAGAGGATTTTAGGATAAATGAGACTGCAAATAACTCTAAATGCTTCATTCATTCGATTCAGATACTTGGACTTTTCTATGGATGATGTGGGTTCAGTCTCTGTTAAGAACCAAATATCAATATAGCATATAAAAACCTCAGAATAAGTACTCAATGCCTTAAAAAAGAGAGAATTTCAGATAATAATCCTCTTCAAGGGGGAAACCTCCTTTTACCCCACATAAATGTTCAAGTACAAGATGATTCCAAATGAAAATGTCTCCTTGGTATATATAGGAGACTAGGAGGTATAATTACAACTAATGGAATAAAGCTGACATAAATAAAATAACATTACTAATGTAATATGCCCTAATTTATGGGTAATGATCCAATATTAGGGCTTAGCATGCCCCTCCCACTTAGACAAGTGTTGTCCGAAATGCTTTAGTAACTCTGGATGCTTTTGTATAAAAGACTCATCTTAACAAGTGGAATCTTCAGCTGATAGTTTCCTCCATTTAATGAGATACTCTGAAATGGATCTATTCCTCAGATGGCGAATTCTTGTGTCAGTGATGGCTTCATGATCCAATATGATTTATCCTTCCTATACAAGTTCTAGCAATATAGTTTGAACTGGGACCTTTTTTCCTATAACCTTCTTTAAGCATGAAACATGCAAAACTGGGTGTACTCGTGAAGATGCAGGCAACTCCAATTTGTATGCCATAGTAACAATCTTTTGCAACACCTTATAGGGGCCATAGTACTTTGGTGATAATTTATTATCCTTATTGGCTTGCTTGAGGGACATCTGTTTGTATGGTTGTAGTCTTAAAAACACCCAATCCCCTTCTTCAAAACTTCTTTCACTACGATGTTGATCTTCTTGTTGTTTCATGTGATTTTGTGCCATGGTTAGGTTGTCCTTTAAGATTTGGAGAACTTGTTGTTAATGCTCGATGTGATCTTCCACTACTTCAACCTTATATTTTTCTTTTAGAGAAGAAGTGATGGAAGGAGGGTGGTATCCATAAAGTGCCATAAATGGTGTCATTTTTGTTGCAGTATGAAAGGAAGTGTTATACCACCATTCTACCAAGGTTAACCATTTCAACCATTGTGATTTTTTATCAGAGACAAAGCAATGAAGGTATCCTTCCAAACATTTGTTCACTATCTCGGTTGGTCCATCAGATTGATGATGATAGGATGAGCTATGAGCCAATTGAATCCCAAAACAAGAAAATAATTTTGTCCAAAAATGTCCAGTGAAGATGGGATGTTTGTCACTTACAATAATCTTTGTGTTGTCATGTTTCTTTTGAACTGTCTCCATGAATGCGGTGGAAAATGTACTAGCTTTGAACGGATGAGAGAGTGCACAAAAGTGTGCGTACTTGGTCAGTCTATCAACAATCACCATGATGACACTCTTTCCTTCAGACTTTGGTAACCCTGTGATGAAATCCATGGAAACCTCCTCCGAACTCTGACCTAGGATGGATAATGGTTGTAAAAGACCTGGGGTCTTAATTGTTTCCACCTTATTTTGTTGGAAAACCAAACATTCTGCCACAAACCTTTGAACATCAGTTTTAAGGCCATCCCCCAAAAAATCCTTTTTGACTCTATGGTAGGTTTTCAGAAATCCTGAGTGCCCTCCCACTAGAGAGGTGTGCAATTCCAATAGTACCTTTTGTTTGAGTTGGGAGTTATTACATAAATATAAGCAATCTTTGTACCATAGTGAATCATTTTTCCATGTAAATGTATCTGATGCACTGGAATCCTGCTGCAACCTTTGAAT